>CAUYSK010070514.1:0-34622 GCA_963575035.1 Avahi laniger | reverse complement strand
CCAGCTACTTGGGAGGCTGAGACAGTAGGATTGCCTGAGCCCAGGAGTTTGAGGTTGCTGTGAGCTAGGCTGATGCCACGGCACTCGCCCCAGGCAAGAGAGTGAGACTCTGTCTCAAAAAAAAAAAAAAAAAAAAAAATTGATGGATAACATAACCACATTTAAGAATGTATTCCAATATCAATTCCTTTTGCACCAAGCTAATATCATTTTGGTGTGGGTGGCACTGTTGCGTAGCTGTTAATTCCACAGGCTCTGCCTCTGTCTTTGCGAACCTTACTTCAGCTCTGGGAGCCTGGATCTCGTGTGCAAAGTCGGGATGAGGATGACGGCAGACAACAGCTCCCCAGAGCGTGCGGCGTGCTAGTGCGAGGCTGTGTCTCACTAGCCTGTCCTGCTTAATCACCACCACCATTCTCCCCATTTTACGTATGAGGCCCCTGCTCGATAACTGCAGGGGGCAAAACCAACAGCACTATATATATGCCACCTGGGGGTGATGTGAGTTGTGCCGTACAACAGCCTGGAAAGAGTTTTAAAAACTTACCTGGTACTTAGGCAGCTAGTAAGCCACAGCCTAGATCTAAACTCAGCTCCTATCCAATCTGTTCTCCTTTCTCTTATCTGTACCTCTACCTTGTAAAGTCAGAACATTGCATATGGCACAGGAAGCCACATGGCTGAGAGCTCACGAAACAAAACAGACACTGGTATCACTTTATTTCTGTGAGCAGTAGTAACAGCATTCTTTCTCCTTTTTTCTTTTTTCTTTTTTTTCTTTTATGAGTGCCCAGTCTCTTCCAGGGTTTTAACCATGTCATCTCTATTCCTGCACAAAGCCCAGAGTTGGTCACCTCTCTCTTACAAGCTCTGTACTTGAAAATACTTGAGTGTAACTAATCAGTGTGATAAGCTGTCCACAAAGCGAGTCTCAGCTTAGTTGTAGGAGTGGTCAGCTGATTGGTGATGAAGAACACATCTCTCAGGGATGCATTCTTGATCACAATGTCACAATGTCAGAAAATGCCACCCTCCAGCAACAGCTACTGCTTCTGGAAATTCAGGAATAGGGGTTTTTTGTTGTTGCTGTTGTTTTGAGTCAAGGTCTCCCTCTGTCACCTGGACTGGAGTGCAGTGGTACTATGATAGCTCACAGCAGCCTCGGACTCCTGAGCTCAAGCTATCCTCCGCCTGCCTCAGCCTACCAAGTGGCTGGTACTACAGGCGTGAACCACCACACCTAGCTAATTTTTTATTTTTATTTTTTGTAGAGACAGGGTCTTGCTATGTTGCCCAAGCTGATCTCAAACTCCTGGGCTCATGTGATCCTCCTGCCTCAGCCTCCCAAAGTGCTGGGATTACAGGTGTGAACCACTGCACCCAGCCAGGAATAGTGTTTTTATTGGTGAAAATATCAATTAGCACAATGATATTGGAAATGAATTTTCATTGGTGAAATTAAAAGCACTCAAGACATGGATTGACTAGGATGCGTTATAGGATACAACATTCTACCCTTCACCTACCGTTCCCTGCCTCCTTCCTAATTGATTTTATGTCCAGCCGCTGGTTTAGGAGGATTTCTCATTGCATCATGCAAACCTAAGAGCACAGGACCCAGCTCTTGGAAGGTTGCTATACCTGCCTTGAGTGTACCTTTCTTACAGGGCGCGACCAGAGAAGCTAAAAGAAGAGAATGCTTGGCTATAGGGTGACTGTAATTAACAAAAATTTATTGTAGATTTTCAGATATGTATAAGAGCACAATGTGAATGCTCCCCACACAAAGAAATGATAAATGTTTGAAGTGATGGATATGCTCATTACCCTGATTTGATCGTTATATATTGTATACTTGTATCAAAATATAGCGCCGTACCCCACAAATATATACAAGTATTATGTGTCAATTAAAAATAATAATAATTCTTTTAAAATGGAGTGCCGGGACCTTATTGAGCTTCCAGAACAGGTTGTAGGAACTGTTTTGTGCCTGCTTTGCTAATGAATGTTTGGCTATAAGAGCAGAAGAATTTGAAGATTGGATTGCATGATAACCTGTAGCTAGGTTGTAGGGAAACAGCTAACACATGCTTCTGCCAAAAATAACCTAAGAATTGTTCCACACAGAATTGGCTTAGATCACGACCATTTACATGCTTCTTAAGAATCATCGCCCATGTCTTGCTTTCCCAGAGAATCCTTTTGGATTCAGCCTTCAGTTAGCAATGTATTCAGAGAAGATGAGCTCAGGACGAGGAGGAGAACCATGACTGGTCTAAGATGGAAGTCAGCAAACTGCAGCCCAAAGGGAAATCTGGACTGCCACCATTTTTGTAAATAAAGTTTTATTGGAACACAGCCACACCCACTCATTTGCATGTTGTCTGGGCTGCACTCTCTCTGCTGCAACAGCAGAAGTGAGTACCTGTGACAGAGAGTATATGGCCCACAAAAGCTAAAATATTTGCTTTCTGATCCTTTACAGAGAAAGTTGTCAACCCCATAGCATAGCACAGTGACATAGCATGGTGCTAGTGCAAGTGTGTTCTATAAAACGGGGATCACGGGGAACTCTTAGATATGCACACTCTAATGCCTCACCCAGACCCACCTGGAATTACACTATCTCGGGGTTAAACCTTCCACAAAGGGGAAAAGAAATTTCATGACTGGCTTAGACCAAATGTCCTCATCCCTCAGAGCGAGGTGCGTTGCTGCCTGAACCAAACGTTCCAGTAGGAAGGAAAAAGAGGCAGTGACTGCTGAAACCCTAGTTGCCCCTGGTATTCACTCTTCTTGGGTTACAATTTTTTGCAGATGCAAACAAGGCTCTAAATGCCAAGGGTTCGTATATTACTACCACAAGATAGTGGAATAGGGGTTGTCATTGGATCTGGACAGACCTCGCCTGATGCACACAGCTTTGCACAAGTCCTTTATCTCCCGAAACTTTGGATTTCTTAAGTATAAAATAGGAATAATAATCCCAGACATAGAAGGTTTCTATCAGATGAGACAGGTTCAGCAGCAAGTAATGCAATAGCCTATAAGAAGTGGTTTAAACTACTTAGTATCTAACACAAGATGAAATCTGGAGATAGGCAGTTACAGCATTAGATCAAAGTGTTAAAAGCACCATCAGGCGGTGGCTCACACCTGTAATCCTAACACTCCGGGAGGCCGAGGTCAGAGGATCAATTGAAGCCAGGAGTTCAAGACCAGCCTGAGCAAGAGCCAGACACCGTCTCTACCAAAAATAGAAAAAAACTAGCCAGGAGTGGTGGCGCTCACCTGCAGTCCCAGCTACTCAGGAGGCTGAGGCAGGAGGATTGCTTGAGCCCAGGAGTTTGAGATTGCAGTGAGCTGTGATGATGCCACTGCACTCTACCTAGGGCGAAGAGTGAGACTGTGTCTAAAAAAAAAAAAAATCATCAAAGATTCAGCGTATTTCCATATTTCTTCTCTGCCATCTCACATATATTCATACTTCCTCCCTGTGTGGTTTTGAGGTGGATGAGATTCAGAAGCAGGAAGAAGGGAGGTGAATAGGTCCAGATAGCACATATTCACCGTAAAAAAAAAATCTAAAACTTGGAAGCAGAACATTCCTTCTCTTCTCTACTTTTTCAAGAGCAGGAACAACTTTCCCAGAGACATACCCATGGCCAACTTACTTCACCTCTCATTGGTCAGAAGTGTCATATGCCAATTCTTCAACCAGTTATTAGAGACAGAAATAAAATTATCTTAACTGACTTAGACTAATTCCATCACAGTGTTTCAAAGCTGACAGTGTTTCAAAGCTCTGAAGATGATCTGACCTTGAGGCCAGGATTGAGAACCACTGTTATTGACTAATCAAAACTTCATCCCCGGGGACTGTTGAGGTCCCAGCTTTCCCTAAGCACATGGCAGGCAAAAAAAATTAAAATTATGTGTGTGTGTGTGTGTGTGTGTGGGTTAAATTGGGTTTTATCTGCACAGAAAATAATTAGTAGCATTAAGTAATGCTAATAATATTATGAAGAAGATGACAGTCAGGATCTGCTAAACTAATGACCTCATGTTTTTCTTACATAATTTTGAAAAAGCAGCTTGTATATTTATAAATTGACTTCTGAAATTTTTGCTGTAATTCAAATAAGTCAATTTTTTCTTAGTAAGAAATAGAAAATAGTAATCATTTTTAAGAAAAAACTAAGATGATGGGTGTAATTGGAATTCATATTTCACTACATGATTTGATAAAACGAGTTCTAATGTACTGAATAGCACACACTAAATCTGAAAGAAAATCATATAACATTTTTATCCTGGGATATATCCAGTATATTCTGAAATATTTGATGGTTCCAGAAAACATTCCAGCCACGTTTATAAGAATCAACAACATCATTATACTTCTCTGGTGTTCTTAAATGGTCCCTAGAACGAGGCATATAAGATCAAGTACTATAGGATGACTACATTTAGATGCCTTGATTAATTATTAAGGGAGCATTCCCCAAAACCAATATTTGGATCAATCCCTTTGTTTGGTACCTTGGAGATTATCACACCATCTACCCCAAGAAAGATGCTGTGGTACTACACACACACACACACACACACACACACACACACACACGATTCTCTGTAAGGTAGGAAGAGGGTTATTGTGAATTTAGACAGGCAGGAGCATTCCCAGGCAGTTTTAAAGGTAGATAAATATAAGTATAAACATGCAGATTCTAGAAATTAATTCCCTTAAAATTATCAGTGCAGCACGCTCCTGTTTTAAGACGACTGTACTTTTAATGCAGTATTTCATTGGGTCGTTTGCAGATTAAACGAGACAATACAGTTAAGCAGTTGGCACAATACATAGCATGTACTCAGCAACTGGTGATTCTTATCTAAAAATCTAAAAAAACACCTAAAAATTGGAAGCGTGAACATTGTGATTATTTCCAATCACAAACAAAGGAGGAACATTTTACTCCTTTGTCTGACAAGAAGAAGGAGAAAGCAATATTAGGCAATCAGAGCCTCATGTCTTAGACCTGAGAACAAACCCTTAGCGAACCCTGGCGCCTAGAAGGCAGCACCTAAGACCTTCAAACTCGGAAAAACGTTAAGTGCCTGCTGAATTGCAAAAGCCACAAAGAAGCAACATAACTTCTCAACAGACCGAGATCTTTCCCACCGCAAGGCATGTGCCTTTGCTGATTCTTCTGCCTGGAACTCTCTTCCGGAGTCTAGATCTTCATCCTGTGGCTGGCACTCCCATTCAAGTCTCTCCCTCGGCCTTCCCAGCCCATATAGCTACGTCCAACTTTGATCACTCTCCGTCCCTTCTCTCCTGTGTAATTTCCTTCCTGGCTTTCCTCCCCGTCATCTGAAAATATCCTGTTCATTGACGTGTGACTGAGTTATTATGTGCTTTGTTCACTGTCGGCTTCCCAGAGCCCAGTGCAGTGCCTGACACATGGTAGGCGCCGAAGTAGGTAAGAATTGGCTCAAAGAAAAGATGAACAATCGATGACGGGCCTCCTCTTGGAGGGGAAAGAGTACGGAATTTGGGGTCGGGATCTGGGGCTCATTCGTTATGCATTCCCTTGGGGCACTTTGTGTACGTGGGCCCCATTCCCATCTAAAAAATGAAAATGACACCTGCCTTGTAGAATTATCAGGAAGAGTCAGCAAAGAGTATTTAGAACTCCCAGCCCAGGGCCTGGTATGTTGGAGACACAGAAAATATTACTATTAATCTTGCTCAGTAATGAAAAACAACAACAACAAAAAAACCTGGATATTAGGAGGAGGAGGAGGCAGAAAAAAAAAACAACCAATAAAAACCTGGATATTTTATGTAGGTACATTCATCAATCCTAGAAAACCCCAAAAAACTTAGCCGTATTACAACACTAATAAAGTTAGCTCTTGTGGCTACACAGATTAATTTCCAAGATCTTAGTTGCTCTGTTTCCTAATCTGTAAATATCAGCTTCTGATGTAATAGCTTCTTAGTTTAGCAATATATTCCACCTAGAGTTTTGAAAGTAACATATATGCAAAAATAATTTTTGTCTTCTGGAAAACCATGTTCTATTTCTTCATTACTTTGGAAATTTCCCTAGCATATGCTTTGGGTTTTTAGACAAGGATTTGTATGTAGTTTCAATAAAGCTGAGAAAGTAGTGAAGGTTTTTTGTTTGTTTTAAATTTAGGATATAAGTTTCAAGTTTTGAGAGGGAAAAAAGGTGAAAAGAAAATAAAAATAGAAATAAAACTTGTTTTGTTTGTTTTTAATATTCTTGGGTCTCTCGTAGAGTCAATGCTCCAATAACTATTATTACTTCTGACATTTTAGCTTTATTTTTCCTGGTCAGCGTCACATTTTTTTAAAACCAGGCATTTGGAAGCAGAAGGACACATATAGGGTTAGGGGCACGGGCTTGGACAATTTAGGGCAAGCACCTGTAAACTTTTGCTATAAAGAGATAGTTAGTAAATATTGTGGACTTTGCACACGGCACAATCTGTTCCGTCGTATCTCAAAATCAGCCTTAGGTAATACATGAAGACGTGACGATGGCCATGTTCCAATAAAACTTTATTTACAAAAACAAGCATTGAGCCAGATTTGGCCCTCGGGCTGTAATTGCCAATCCCTGATCTAGAATTATATTCTGTCTTCATCACTTTCTAGCTAAGCGATCTGACTGAGCCTCCAAAAATGGAGATAATATAATAATTATACTACCTCCTTAGGTGCAGAAGACAAAATGGATCTGTGTATAAAGAACTTATTCCATTTAAGAGCTCAATAAATGTTACCTATTATTATTATTATCCTCCTCTTTTTACAGTAGTAAACTGAAGCAATATGCCCAAATCATGCAATTAGGAAGTGTCACAATCTACAGCCTCCAGATGAGGTTTCCATTGTCCAGTGAGTTTAACTTGGTCTCAGCTTAGCTTTTGGCAAAAAAACGCCTGCCTTTTCCCTCTTCCTTAAGCAATTTCATTCAAGGGAGAGTTTTGGGAGAAAGAAAAGAGAGGGGCAAAGGTCTAGAAATGACTCAACTGGATCAAGCTCTTTAGGGAGAGGGGTAACTGCACCCCTGCCAAGTGCTCCTTCTGCCTGATCTCACCTCCTTTTTGGAGGAAGAAACTGTCCCCCAAGTTGCCCCGTCTTGTCACAGGGCTCATGCTGGCTACCGAGAGCCTCTGAAGGCACCATCATGAAGCCACTCCCTTTATGAGCACGACGGCAAAACCAACCTTTATTTATTCTGTTAGGTAACATCACAGAGGGAAAAAAATCTCTTGGGATTTTGCTTTCTTTTTTTCTTCTAGACATTTTTCTTATGTCTGGATTTCCCACTCAAGTTTTTAGGATTTCTGGCATCAGGCACTTGGCTTTGTCTTTCAGTTCTTTGTGGGGATGGTCAAATGCCCACATATTATTTACACCTCCCATTCTCTCTAGGGTTTCTAACCCCTCCCTTTCTTATCACCAGCATTTCTTCCTAGACCTGGCCTCTTTTTTCCGAAGCAGCAGGAGAGCTCCCAGAGTCTCAAGATAAACAGCAAACAAGATTGTGAATTTCAGTGACACAGTGGGCAATATATAGCATGTTTCCAGGCCCACATCATTTTTAACTTGCGGATGGTAACTTCTTAGGTTTTCCCCTCTCCAAACATTGGCAGGCTCGGTTCCTCTTTCGTTTCGGCCTTGTTGCGTCTCTTCCTGAATTAAATTTTTCAATTAGCTTGCTTGTTACAAGGCATATGGAACAGCCTTCCTCTTCAACTCAAATTTCCTTCTTCCCAGGCATAACAGAAAATTGCTGTACACATCGCAAGACAAAGAACAAAAAGACTTCACTAGCTGAACAAAAAGATTCAGTGGTATACATGATTTAACCGGTTTCCAACTGTATAATGAAATCAGACTCCTCCCCCGGGAGGGGGGTTCCCTCCCCCACCCACTGCACACGCAAAATTCTACCCATTTCTTACCAAGGACACACTTTGTTCTAAATCCCCAATGGCTTTACTCTTGCACACAAAAAAGAGCAGGAAGCTGCACCCAAAGTTGTAAGCGTGAGCTGCGATCTTTTTCTGAGCCCAAGATGAAAGGAGGAGGTGGAAAGGAATTACTCAATATGAAGTAGGCATCTGTAACAAGCAGGCGAGGGATGCTGCGCAGCGATCTTGGCATGGCTGATGGGGGTGGGGCGGGGGGACAGGCACCACTTTTTCTTTTCATTTCCATGAGTCTCTCATTCTTAAGCCGGAGGAGAGATTAAAAACTATAGAAGAGGCACGAGTTTATAATAGATTTTTAATGAGTTAAAAGCACTTTGTTTAAAACCCTCATTTTTTTTTTAAATGAAAAAGTTGATTCGATCAGTTGTCCTTCAGATTAAGGCAACTTGAGGACAGGTGAGAAGGAAGGAGTGTGTTTGAACAGAGACTCACAGGGCACGCACTAGACAAGTATTTGTTGCAGCACCGTTTGTAGAAGCAAACGCTGAAAGCCACATAAAACGATGTCAAAAAGGACAAGTGACATACATTAAGAAATACCATTCAAAGAAATACCACGCCACCATTTAAAACATCAAGTGTTTCTAACGTGGAGTGCTGTCCAAGAGATTTAAGTGGAAAATGCAAGCTGAAAGAAACTTAGGCAAAGACAAAAAAAGGTGTGAGTGTTTGATATACATATATGCTGATCTATGCATAGAGTGTTTCTGGAAAGATACACTAAAAACTGCTAATCGTCATTGTCTGCAGGGGGGAGAAAGGGACTCACCCTTCCCCACAAGCCCTTTAATTTGAATTTTCCCCAGGAGCATGTGTGACATTTTTCTCCACAAATTTATAGCTAATTAAAAAAATACATAACTTGAAAATTGCCTGTGATAGATATTCTAAGTGAAAAAAAGCAAGTTGTATAATAGTGTCTATAAATATGATTCCAGTGGTATATTTAAAACAAAGAGTGTGTGTGTATATGTGAATATTTATGGAAAATGTCTGGAAAAATATGTGTCACATTGTTAAAAAGTAGTCATTAGCTATCTGGTGAGATCATGAGCTTGGGGGTGGTGAGCAAAAGGAATGAGGAAATTTAACTCTTTTACCTTCATTTTGTACTGTTTGAACATTTAAAAGAGATTAGATGTTCCTTCCATTTTAAATTTTAAAAGCTAAAATGAGAAAATAAGAGAAAGAAATTGTCAAAGAAAACGGTCAGATACTGACCCACAGTACATGAGAAATGTGTGCTGTGTCTTTCCAGAGAAATCAAAGTCCCAAGAACATTCAAGGTAAATTTCTGCTTTTTGCCTCCTTAACAGTGAGATATTATACTGTACGTTATCTGGTGCTTTGGAGTTTTTTCCTTCCCTAAACGATATTTGCTGGGACTGCTCCAAATGGCTTTCGGAGGTGGCCCTGTTGGTGTCTTTGTTCCAGCTAGCCCGTCCCCCAGGGAAGCAGGAGCCTCTGCCTTCAGGGAGATGGAAATGCACTCACAGCTTCCTAACTGTAGAGGCCGGGCTAGTTACAAACCAGGAGTCTTACTTGCATTTACTTTCCTGTCTTGCGCAGTTGAGCTGCACTTGAGTGACTCCATTAACAAGAATGAAGTTACTTAATGATAAAATCCTGGCTCGGGCTGTCTGCCGTGTTCTGTTCCGCTGCCATCCTGTGAACAGCCTTCTGTGTAAGTCACATTTGATAGTCTGCCTCTCAAATATGCTCCCAGAGTCGGAGCAGCAGCTCAAACAGCATTTTTAAATGGGATCCTATGGAAATATCTTCTCCCTTCTCAATTAGCTCTAGGAAGCCCCCTGGTACATTTTCTTTTGCCTTAGGCATGTGTGGAAATGATACAGGAGAAAGAGACACTTCTGAGAAAATCATTCTAAAAATCTTTATGTGAATCCTGGTTTCCAGGCGCTCATACTGCAGTTCACCTACTGAAATAAACATTTTGCAAATGGACATGATCTGCTTTCTGGGATTGATAGATAGCAAACACTGAAGGTCAAATAACAGCCCTAATCATTCCTGCATGTGCAATTTTCGGGCAAGGAAGTGCCGGGAACGAAGTTTACAATTTATCGAACTGGCAGCAGTTCCGGGCTTTGCTCTCTCGCGGGGCAGCGTGCTCTTGCTTCCACGATGTTGGATTTGAAGTCCTCTGCCCCGCTCCCCAAATCTCAACTTGCCATTTATGACCTTGTTAATTATTTTATTCGAGAGGGAGGGGTCAAGTTTGGAAGCCAAATTTATGCAAAGAATGATGATGACAGTACAACCTATGATTTGAAACTGGAAGGAGGAGGTCACGCCCCATCTTCCTCTGAGGCAGCTGGAATTCCCTGTTAATTATGATCATTGAAAATGTAATGGCCGGTTGGCAGGTATTTCTGAAAAATCATTTAGATTCCTTTAAATTTAGGTGAGATGTTAAACTAGAGCAGGAATCAGTTGTCTCTCAAGATGAAAAGAGAAACTACTGGCTATTGTCTGACCTCCTCCGTGCCTGATTGACTAGTAGAAATCGCATCTCCATGGGAACAGATAAATGTCTGCCTTTCATGCCGTGAAATAACCAAGTCAGCCTGCAGAGCCTCACCAACCTAGCACTTTATTTGGGCGGCTGTAAGCAGCCTCTCCCTTTTCATGTTCAGCCAAATTATCTGCCAGAATTTCTTTTCAAGTCTAGGGGAAAAAAAAAAAAAAGAGTTTCCTCCCTCCCCCTCCCCCCTCCTCCCCCCTCCTGTATGGCGTTAATTACTGTATTTTCATCTGGGAGGGTGGGAAAAAAATACACACGGAGCTGAAATAGCACACAAAACAACGCTGACGTCTTGTGTCTGCCTGTTGTTTACTAGCTTTCGGTGATTTTTAGAGGTTTCGAAGTCTGCTGCTGTATTTGAGTAATGCCAGTAGGTAACAGAACAGCCTGAGAGGCAAGACCCAGGATCGGTTGGTTTTTGTTTGTTGGATTGTTTGTTTGCTGTTGTGCCAGCGTCCGCTGTGTGACCTTAGATAAGTGGTCAGCAGCTCTGTGTAATATTGTGACCCGAGAAATGGAGATGATGGGAAGGCTAGGAACAATTTCTGGAGAGTCTCAGGTATCTGCCTCCCCTCCCCCTGAAGTCTCCAACATCTGCCATTTTAACTGTGATCAGCGATCCGGTGCTCTCTGCCAGCAAAGTTAGAGAACAGCCCTCAGGAGAGCAGGGGCTTTCTCGGGTGGTTCCAGACACTTCAGCTTCTGTTCCTGGTTAAAAATATCACCGGAAACAGCATTTTTTGAACGATATTACAACACTTCCAGTCCAGTTTCTGAATCAGAGGGGAAAAAAAGCAAAAAGAAAAGGATCGAGGTAAAATATATACACATGCGTATACAAATATCTATATATTCCTCAACACGTAAGTTCAGACTCTTAGGAGGAAAACGTCTTAGCTTGCTTGCGTCTACAACTGGGCACAAGAATGGAGGCAGGTTCTTTCTTTTATTCGCATCCATTTGCCAAGCAGCCCTATTATCCCCTCCTTTATCAGCAAAGCTATTTGTGCCTTTGTCTTTCTCCTCTTCCTCAGCACTTCCGCCCACCCACCCAACAAGTCTGAGCAGGAAACGTTTAAAGCCGGGTGAACTGCAGACCCACTAGGCATTTTTCAAAAGAGTCCAGATTCAAGATACCTGCAGGTATCTGTTGGTGTAAGCAATCAAGTCTCAATTCCAGCTCTTCCGCGGACGTGATTCCTAAATATCAAAGCCCCAGTGGTCTTTATCTGGACCAGCTGCTTCTGATGTCGGGAAGGAATGTGGCACATCAAGTGTGTGAACACTGCCTCTATTGTATCCAAAGAGGCTGATTGAAGCCTGGATAATTGGCATGTAACCTTCTCTATTAATAGTGCAGACAGATATGTGAATTAGCTGAATCCCTCCAACATATGCCATGCATTAGCTAAAGGGACTTACAGTTCTCCCAATATCTTGGCTATTACACCAATAATTAAGCTTTAGAACTTGATAACTTCGGGGGGAAAATCAATAAATAATGGGGAAGTTGAGCACTACCTCTGCATAAGGAGTGACCCGTGTAACATTATCGTAAGTCCAGCACTGATCATTTAAGAGGTTGAGGGTTTGGGGCTTTTGGAGAAAGTGTGGGGTGTGTGTGTGTGTTGCTGAAGCTGAGTTTCTGGAGGAGATTGTTGTATCTGGGGAGCCTTTGTTTAGCTTCTGCAGCAATCAAGGTGTATGAATAGCAGAGTACATTTGTCATGTCCTGTTTGACTATCTGGTAAAGGAATGTACCCTGCTGTGGTTTGAAACAGTGAAGGAAGCTTTTTGGAACTGCAGGTTGCTAAATACTTGCTATATTGTAGCCTTAAATTTGTAAGACTACAGGAAGTACTGTGGGCTCATGGTAAAGAGCATAAACTGCAGCCAGACTGCCCAGGTTTAAGCGCAGCTCTCCCACATACTAGCTTGTGAACTTGGGCAACTTGTACAACTTCTCTGTGCCTCAGTTTTGTCATCCGGAAAATGGGGAAAATAGTAATTCCTACCCCACTGGGACTTTGTAAGGATTAATAAACTGTTATTTATAAAATGTTCAGAACAGTACAGAGTATAAGTGAGTACTTCTCATTTAATAAATATGCATTGAAAGTGTTTTTCAAACTGTAGGTTATGACCTATGTGTCAATAGGTGGTAAGATCAATTTAAAGGGTCCCAGCGGTCGTTTTTTTTAGAATAGAATAGAATAGAATAGAATGACACATAGGAAGGGAAACAATATTTTGTGAAACTTTTTGCTATACAGAAGTGTGTGTATGTGTATGTGTACATACTGGGTCCCAATATAAAAATGCATCTCTCTTACTGGGTCAAGTTAAAAGTTTTTTTGAAAAACTTGCAATCTAATAATTTAAAACTGGGCTGGGCACAGTGGCTCATGCCTATAATCTTAGCACTTTGGAAGGCTGAGGTGGGAGGATCACTTGAGGCCAGGAGTTCAAGACCAGAGCAACATAGCAAGACCTCATCTCTAAAAAAATGGATAAATAAATAAATTTAATTTAAAAATTAGCCAGGCATGGTAGTGTGGGCCTGTAGTCCTAGCTACCTGAGGAGCTGAGGCAGGAAGCTGAGGCAGGAGGATCGCTTGAGCTCTGAAGTTAGAGGTTGCAGTGAGCTGTGATTGCACCAGTGCACTCTAGCCTGGACAACAGAGCGAGACCCTGCCTCAAATAGTAATAACAATTTAAAACCTGAAAACAAGCTAACTACATAAATGGATTTGTTAAATAAATTATACTATCTGCATACAATGCATTATCAGGCAGTCATGAATAGAAAAGAGAACAATTTTCAAGTGCTGATTTGTACTGGTGTCCTAGAAATATTATTCTGTAAAAATAAAAGGCATGCAGAATGAGAGTGTATGTATTACAGTTCTATTTATATAAATAAAAAGGAAGCCTTATTTGGGGTTGATTTGTTTTAATAACATCAAACCTCATGCTGCTGGCTGTCAGACCCTGTGCTAGCAGAGTGTGGTCCTCTCTGGGGTTGACTCGCTCAGTGATTTGCGCCACCAACTTGAGTGAGCCAGAACCCCTGGAGCCACTGTTGCTATGTTTCTGAGTCTCACTCACCACACATCCTTTGTCGGATGTATAGTTTGCAAATATTTTCTTCCATCCTGTAGGTTGTCTATTGACTCTGTTGATTATTTCCTTTGCTGTGCAGAAACTTTTTCATTTAAGTAAGTCTCTTCTATTTATTTTTGTTGTTGCTGTATTTGCTTTCGGGGTCTTCATTAAGGAATTCTTTGCCTAGGCCAATGGCCAGACATCGATCGCTTTTAATGACCAAATATTTTATCGCCAATAAAAAGGGGAACAGAAAACGGGCTGTATTTTGTGTAAACGATAAAGTCAACCTAAACCTTTAACATTGAACATTCCCAATACCTACCCATTTCAATCAATTACTTGCAACACTTTTCTTAGATAGTGAAAGGCAGTGTGTCTGTTAGCTTTTGCCACCGTAATAAACCACCCCAAGGCTTGGTGGCTAAAAACAGTGATTTGTTTATCTCACAACTTTATGAGCTGGCTGAGTGGTTCTTCTGGTCTGGGCCTGCTCATCTGATCTCTGCTGGATATTCACATGCAACTGTGGTCAGCTGGTGGCTGGACGACTGTCAAGATGGCTTCACTGCCATGTGTGGTGCTTGGAGGCTGTCATCGGGGTGACAAGAGCAACTGAATCGCATGTCTCTCATCCTCCAACAGACTACTAGCTCCTTCACGTGATGGACGTCACAGGGTCCCTTACTTCCCAAGAGAAGTAAGAGAACAAAGCCCATCATACAAATACTGTGGAAGCAGAAGCTTCAAAACTAACAAATGTGCCTCCTTCACATTTGCTTATGACATTTTAGCCAAAGCAAATCACATGGTCCAGCCCAGATTTAAAGGATAAAAAGCAGACTCCACCCATTAGTGGGAGGGGCTACAAAGATATATTGCATGTAGAAATGGGAAAAATTCTTTCAGTCTATCGCAGGTGGAATGGGGGACTTTTTTTTTATTTTGGCCAATATTCAATTATTTCATTTGCTCAACTTTTTGAACGTCGGTCCTCTTATCTATAAAATGATGATGAGAGGCCGGACACGGTGGCTCACTCCTGCAATTCTAGCACTCTGGGAGGCCGAGGTAGGAGGATCGCTTGAAGCCCAGGAGTTTGAGGTTGCGGTGAGCTATGATGATGCCACTGCATTCTGGCCAGGGCCACAGAGCAAGACTCTGTCTAAAAAATAATAAATAAATAAATAAAAAGATGATGAGGATGATAACTAAATTTGAAGCAGTATTTAAGGATTAAAAGTAATATATCAAAATATAAACCACAGGCCGGGTGTGGTGGCTCACGCCTGTAATCCTAGCACTGTGGGAGGCCGAAGCGGGTGGATCGCTCAGGGTCAGGAGTTCGAGACCAGCCTGAGCAAGAGCGCGACCCCGTCTCTACTAAAAATAGAAAGAAATTATCTGGACAGCTAAAAATATATATATAGAAAAAATTAGCCGGGCATGGTGGCGCATGCCTGTAGTCCCAGCTACTCAGGAGGCTGAGGCAAGAGGATTGCTTGAGCCCAGGAGTCTGAGGTTGCTGTGAGCTAGGCTGACGCCACGGCACTCACTCTAGCCAGGGCAACAGAGTGAGACTCTGTCTCAAAAAAAAATAAATAAATAAAGCACATAACCAGACACATAGTTAACAATGACTATTAGCTCTCTCTGTCAGACCTCAACAAAAAGTATTATATATAGTGGTTCAAACCACAGTTTTCTTATGCTGGGCACAGTGGTGCGTGCCTGTAGTCCCAGCTACTCAGGAGGCTGAGGCAAGAGAATCCCTTGAACCCAGGAGTTCAAGTCCAGCCTGGACAACACAGCAAGACCACCCCCATCTCTAAATAAATAAATTAACTAATTTTAAAATAAATTAAATATTTGAAAAATGTTAATGGGATTTTCTTATTAGGGAAGAAAAAACATGAGCAGATAACTGTGATGTAGTCTCCTGCACAGGGTCTGCCAAAAATGCCAAAGCGCCTTCTGTTTGGGCTCTCACTCAGAGTCCTGAGCCCTTGATACAACTCCTCCTTTCTTTCTTTTTTTCCTTTTATTAAATTGAGATCTAATCCACATACCATAAAATTTATCCTTTGAAAGTGTACAATTCGGTGGTTTTTGGTATATTTGCAAAGTTGTGCCACCATCACCATTAATTCCAGAACAGTTCCGTCACCCCAAAAGAAACCCTGTGTGCACTAGTAGGCATTCCCCATTCCCCCTAATCCCAGCCCCTGGAAAACACTAATCCACTTTCTGTCTTTATGGCTTTGCCTCTTCTGAACATTTCATGTAGAAGGAATTATGCAGTAGGTGGCCCTTGGTGACTGGCTTCTTCGGTTAGCGCAATGTTTTTAGGATTCTTCCATGTTGCAGCATGCATCAGTACTTACCTCTCTTTTCTTTCCAAATAATATTCCTTTATGTGAACGGTCCACTTTTTATTTATCTATTAGTTGATGGACATTTGGGCTGCTTTCACCTTTTGCCTCTTACGAATAATGCTGCTATGCACGTTCATGTACAGGTTTTTGTACGAATGTCCATGTTTTCTCTTGGGTATATATCTAGGAGTAGAATTGCTGGGTCATATGTTAACTCTATATTTAATTTTTGAGGAGCTGCCAAACTGATCTCCAACATGGTTGCACCATTTTGTATTCCCACCAGCAATGTATGAGTGATCCAGTTTCTCCATATTCTCACCAACACTTGTATTTCCATCATTTTTGTTATACCCATCCTAGTGAGACTGATTTATTTTTTTCAATTTACTTTCCAACACCCTAACAAATGGACTTTATTTTTTTGTTATTGTTGTTTTTGGGTCCTTTTTTTGTTTTGTTTTTTTGTGGCTTTCCATTTGAAATCCTCGTGACAACTATGGTTTAGCTTCTCAGAAAAATGGTGCATGTCCACATAAAAAATTGGCCAATGATTTCAAGGATTTCATAGACCTCTCCAGAAACCACCCATATATTATCTAGCAGATCCATGGACCCCCAAGTTAAGATTAAAAGATCCCAGTGAAAAAAAATTGGCTGATTCAGACACAGACATGAATAGATGAGGAAGGCTGAGGCCCAGCACCTTACTCAAGGACTCAGCCAGGAACGGGGCAGAGTTTCAGCTGAAGTTCTCAGGCACCAGGAATCTTACTAGGGGTTCTTATCCAGTTGCAGCCTTAATTGAATCATTTAACCTCTTTGAGACTCTTTAAAGAGTTTCCTCATCTATATAATGAAGATAATACAACCTCCCTCAAGTTGATATTGATAAAAGGATTAAATGAAATAACGCAAGCTATATCTGCAGGAGGTAACAATCGTTAATGTTATCACAGTGTAACCAATTCCCCTAAGTACCAGGGCTGTTGCCCTTACGACAGTAGCAGCCACAGGTCAAATTCAATCATGTGTTCTTTGGCCCACGGAGTGTTTTTATAAATGGAGAAATTCTTCTATTAAAGTGTACATTTTCAGTTTCCATTGAAAAATTAGAAGGTCTGAAAATTAGAAAAATTATTTTTTTTTAAATTAGGAAAACTAACGCTAAGATCACATTCTCAAAGGGCATAAACACTGGAGCAGAGTAGCATCTGCCCACGTCAAGACGCTACAGTTCACTGCAGTCGCCACCCCTCCCTATTGCATTAGATTTGCTCCACTTCACCCATATCTTGCTTGCCCTGGGTGGCACTTGAATTCGTCACTCAGGATCTCAGCAGGAAACAGATATCTGCCTAAAATAGGGTTAGTGTCTAAGGAGAGTTGAACGAAGGGAGGATCTCAAAGATGTGATGAGGGTTACAGGATATAGAGATGATGAACACCCTGGGGCTAATGATGGCATCAGCGAGCCCTCACTGCCCCCACCAGGAAGGCAAAGGCAGGGTGTGGCTCCCAGCACCTGAAGGAAGCAGCTGTAGGGAAAGACACCTGGTCACAGCTGTGGCCCTCAGTAGAGAGAAGCAGCCAACCTGGGCAGCCTAGCAGATTGGGAGCTCGGGAAATAAACGTTCCTACCTCCCATATCCTGCAGGCACCTCCCATCGGCCAAACCCAGCTGGAAACTGCAGAGTGGGGAAATCGGTTAATGCAGTCCAGAGCGGGCAGCCACAGAGCTGAGAACAGAGGGTTGGAGAGGAGACTGAGAGGGGAAAATGAAAAAATATTTACATGCATCGTTAATTTTTAAATTCTTCCTATTATTATTCTTGGCTATTAATATTAACAAGTAATAGCCAACGCACCCTCTTCAATACTCCTGTTTTAGATACCGGGTCCTCAATAAAATATTTTTAGACCATCTTTCCTCCCAATGATGTAATTGAACTCCTTCTTTGTTTCTCCCCACTACACCCCATCCATATTTCTGTCTCCACCCAACACCGTTTTACACTGGATTGTTCTCCAGGCTGCCTCTGCCCTCTCCGCCATGACAGCTCTGAAGACAAGAAGTCTTACTCATCTCAGAACTCCCAGAACCTAGCACTCAGCCCTACATATCATAACCATCAAAAACTCAGAGGTTATGGGTGGATTTCCATGTATTGTTCTAGCAACGAAGGGAAGGCCTGAACAGTAAGGGTGGGTCAGAAATGTCATCACTACATCACTACAGTACTACACTGTGCTTTCATCAACAGCCTTATTGAAGAGAAATGAGTGATCTCGCCAGATCAACAAAATAATGATAGTGGCAGTACCAATAATATTAACTTTTTTTAACATTTCCTATGTGCCAGGCACTATATGCATTATCATATTTAAGTTTTCAACAATATCATAAATCATGTAATATTATCCTCGTTTTTCAGGGGAGGAAGCCGAGGCATAGAGAGTGTGAATAATTATCCAAGGTCAGTAGTGGAGTCAGGATTTGACACCAAGATCTGATTGTTGGATTCAAAGTCTTCAATCATAAATACTGTCTCTTTCTTGTTAACATAGCTTAACGTACTATTACTCCCAGTACTATTCCTTCCAGTACTTCCAGCTTACAGTGGGACTATCCATCTGTTATACTTACCAACATATATTGGAATTATATTTGGGCAGCAAGTAGAGACCGGATTTAAACAGTGGTTTAAGCATGTAAGGATGGTTTCCTCCATATAACAAGAAGTCCAGAGGTCAGCTACTGCAGGCTTCAGTTCATTGGCTCAAAGATACATAAAGGCTCAGTTTTCTGACATTTTCTTGGGCTTGCCCACTTAGTCACAAAATTACTTCTTGAGCTCTAGCAATCATTCTTCCCATGTTCCAGGCAGGAATAAAGAGAAAGATAAAAGGCAAAATGTCACCTGCCCACTAAATAAGGCCTCTTTACAGAGCATTCCCAGATGTCTCATCTAGATCTTCTTTCATTTTAAGAATCACCCCTATTAGCAAACAAAACTAAAATATAGATATATGTAACTGGGGACATGAGTGGTCCCAACAGTATGAAGGCTCTACTCTTAAGGAAGAGGGGTGGTGGGTTGGCAATTAACATTCTCTGCCACACTTCCAGTATGTGTTTATATCTGTGTATTCATATCTGTATCTTTAAATATTTATGCTTTACTCTAGGGGTTGGCAAACTAGGTCCACTGCCTGTTTTTGTAAATAAAGTTTTATTGGAAAACACTTATGCTCATTCACTGACATATTGTCTATGGCCACTTTCACACTACAAAGCAGAGTTGCTACAGAGGCCACCTGGCCTGCAAATTCTAAAATATCTGTTTTTTAAAAAATAGTTAATATGTGGCCATTTACAGAAGTTTGCCAACCGCTGTTTTACTCTATATCCCTTTTTGTCTTTGGAAAAACGAATTGCGCCCCCCCTCCCTGACATTTGCTGAAATGAGAATAGACCCAAACGTAATAGGTGAGCCCGTGTGCCACCCTCAGTCTTGATTTCAGCGTTTTTTCCCTGCGATCTGCTGCAATGTCTGAGCGATTCGATGTCATTTTTCAATATCTCTCACAACAATGGCAATCATTTTCACTGAAGAATAAACATACTTTCAGTTCCAGATGCCCAGAGATGTTCCGAAAGACTCACATACAGAAACAATATAAAATTATTCAGCTTTGTCCTCTAGGGAAATAGCCCCATTCAAAGGCAACTTTGTATTTGTTGAGATAATTACAAGTTTGATAAGTGCAAATTATCTTAGGAATAATTTCCGTGAAGAATTATACACACATCTAGAGCGTTGGTTGAAGAATATTTTATAGCAAATCTCTATAGATTGAGATAAATCAAAAATATTTATGTACCTATAGGCACATAAAAATCTGCATGCTAAGCTCTCATTTGGTTCTCAATACAGGACAGACATATTTTTTGCAAGGGATTTGCACCCGAATAACTCTCATAATTCAGAACGTTTCTGTGTATCAACTTACTGGCATTGTCATATGGCTACATTATACACAGTTTATAGTTCACTCAACCTGCTAGCTCCAAAATTGTGTTTCTTGACAAATTCGTAATTTGAGAGGAAATTCACAACATATCAAATTTTGTGGACAGTTAGACATTTTTAATACTTTATGTAACACTATTTTAAATTCATATAATTCAGATTTTCATCATGTGGATCACACTGTATTTAATTAGAATTTATGGCTCCCAGAAAAATAGAGAATGCAAACTTGAGGCTGAAATACTTCGGAGAGACCTACCTATCCCTATAGCACAGGATTTCTCAAATGTTGCACTTTCGACCTTTTTGGCTAGAAAATGTTTTGCTGTGGTGGGCTGCTCTGTGCGTTGTAGGATGTCAACAGCATCCCTGGCCTCTACCCACCAGGTGCAAATAGCCACAATGTCCCCCTTCCCCCGTGTGACAACCAACAAAAATATCTTCAGATATTGTCAAATGTCCCTTGAGACGAAACATTGCCCCTAGTTGTCAATCACTGCTATAGAGCACTTTGTTCAAGAGCATTTGTTTTGGACACAGAGCTAATCCTCCGCTATTTACTAGCTGTAGGGATTCAGGCATAATTCGACTCCTATAAACCTGTTTTCACTCTGGAACATGTACATAATTACAGTTTTACCTATAAGGTCGATGTGGAATTAAGGTCAACAATACATGTGTCTTAATCTGCTCTGGCTACCATAACAAATTACCACAGAGCAGGTGACAACAATAGAAATTTATTTTTCACTGTTCTGGAGGCTGGGAAGTCCAAGATCCAGTGTCTGATGAGGGCCTGTCTCTGGCTTGCTGTGTCCTCACGTGGCAGAGAGAGAGAGAGAGAGAGAGAGAGCTCCCTGGTGCCCCGTTCTAATAAGGACACTAATCCTATCAGATAAGGGCTCCACTCTTACCACCCCGTTTAACCTTAATTACTTCCTTACTCCAAATACACGCACATTTGGGGTGAGGGCTTCAACATGTGAATTTTTGGGGGGGAGGGCGAGAGGACAAAATTCAGTCCATAGCAGCACGTGAAACAATAACTTCTCAACAAATGGCAGCCAGTGTAATTTTATTAGCGGTATTAATCAGCAGTCTATCTCTCAGCGGCAGAGCTCGGAGCTTTGCAGTTTGCGAGCAGCTCAGACAATTACCCCTAGCGAATGATATGAAAAGCTCGTGAGCTAATGAAAAAGGCTTCCTTTTCAAGTGAAATGAAAAATTGGATTTTATAAGCCATCATCATTGTTTACCAAGCCAACAAGAAAAGATGTTTAAGAACATTTTGAAATGCTGAAAGACCAAAAAAAAAAAAAAAAGCCCTCTTCTCCCAGTGGCAGACAGAGGAGATGGATAAGGAAACATCCTTCTGCGAGGCAGGTTCGGCCTGGAGACTGACGTGAGAGCTTCAAGGGAAACAACCTCTGCTTTGGCCCCTGGAATGCGGCTGAGCGCGCGAATCGATGCTGAAGCCAACTAGGGGGCTGTCCTGGTGCCTGCAGTGGAATAGACGTGCTGGGTCTTGGGAGAAAGGACCAGGCAGAGGGCTACCAGCTCCAATTATTTTCAAGTCATTTCTCAAGTGTGTAAACTCTCTGGGTACTGTTGTCTGCCTCTCCGCTTGCAGGAGGTCTTTACTGCCAGATTGGCTATCTGAAGCATGCCCTCTCACCTCTGTGGTGCCAGGGAAGGGGGCCTCTTTGCACACGGCATTTCCAAAACAAGATGCTGGAGCTTGAGAATGCGTTTGGTCACCTCTCAAGTCCTGAATGGGAAAACTCAGCTGAGATTTGATTTTCACTTTCTCTAAATTGTCTATGTAACTCACACACACACACACACACACACACACCAAAGAATGGACACAGTTATTTACTGCAGCACTGTTTGTCATAGCAAAGGAACGGAAATGATTTAAATGCTCATTCACAGGACACCGGTTACATAATTTGATGCATTAAAAGGAATACTATGCAGCAATAAAAAAAGAATGAGGAAGTACTTTACAGATATGAAACAACCTCCAAAATACACCATGAAATAAAAACAAACAAAAATGTACCCAACACACAACACAGAGATTGCTTCTGTGTTCCGAAACTAACTCTGAAAATATATATATGAGAAACTCGTAACCTAAGTTTTCTCCAGGAAAGGGAATTGGGTCACTTGAGACTGGCTTTGGAGGGAGACTCAACATCCTTTTGTACCTTATGAATTTCGTGTCATGGCTAGGTATTATAATGTTTATTCATCTTGATGGAGGATGTGAAACATGCTTTTTTTTTTTTTTAGAGAAGGGATCAGACTCAAACTCCTGGGCTCACGCCCACATCCTATCTCACCCTCCTGGGATGCCTGGGTTGCCAGTATCTCTGCATGGACCTTGCTACATCCAAGCTGAGGACATCAGAGCAAAACTGAGACACTATGGGACACCTGGGTTTTCCCTGCAAAACCCCTTTCCAGAGCGAGTTCTGTGGAATTCAAGCTGATCGGTGTCACGTCCATGCTCATGACACAGCCCTTAAAAAAAAAAAAAAACTTTATTTGATATCGTTGTTGTCTTTGCTCATCCAGCTCCTTTATTCTATTCTGGAAAGGAACACACGGAGGCCCAGAGGTAGTTAAGCAACTCGTCCCAGGTCACACGGCTAGTCGGTGAGCAAATGAGTAGTTCATTTCTAAGCTGCACAAACTAGCGGGAATGCTGCCAAATAATACGGTTTTAAATTGGCAAAGGGCCTTCATCTTGGCCCCTCTGACCTCAAAGTGCCGGAGAGGCCGAGTGGAGTACCCTGGGGCCCACCTTCCTTTCCCTGCCTGCTCCCTGGAGCTTTCTGCTCCGCGAAATGCCTGAGGGAGGCAGCTCGGGCATCTGGACCTGTGCACTGGGGTCCCTGAGAAACGCTTGGGAGGGAGGAAGGAGGGAAGGAAGTTAAAGTCCCCCAGATGAATACATCGGGGACGGAGCAGGCAGCTGAACCAGCAGACACCACCACCAGGTGACGTTTCTACATAAAACAATTAGGAGCAAGCGAATGAACTCAGTTTGTTTTGAAACAAGGTTGTCGCATGTCATGTGCCGTCCTCGCTGAAGCCTTACTCACCTTTGAGAGTTACGTGTGAGTCACAGCTCGCTCGGACCTTGGGGATCTGGGTCACGTGTCAGACCAAGCCCTCGGAAGGGCAAGGCCGAGAGTCGGTGATTCACCACCTGGGTTGTTCCCCGATCCCCGACGACTCTGCGGGACACGGCTCGGCGCGCATGCGCTGGTGTCCATGGGGGGGGCTCTGTTCCTTGCGATTCCAGGCTAGGTCGTGCCCCCAGCTGGGGCTCAGGTCCAGTGGTCACAGACAAGCAGCGGTAAGGCAGCCAGTTGTCGCTCAGTCATTCAACAAGTTTCTGTTGAGCACCTACTGTGTGCCAGGCACTGTTTTAGACACTGGAATACAGCCACGGCCAAGTCCCTGCCCTCATGGAACTGACAGGGTAGTCCATGGAGACAGTTAATGAATCACTGTCTAAAGTTTAAGATGCTGGTAACTGACGAGAAAAATAAAACTCAATCCAGGGCTAGAGAGTGAAAGGGGGCGGCTATTTTAGATAGAGCAGGCAGGGAGGACCTCTGGGACAGGGAGGTTTGAGGTTGTTTTAGAACCTATAATGTTGATGTTGTAGCAAAGAACGGAGTCCAGGGCTCTCAAACACGCTTCTGAAAAAGAAGGTGGATGTCTACGGCCATACCACCCTGAACATCCCAATCTCGTCTGGAAAAGGAGGTGGCTCGGACAGATATTTGGCAGCATTGCTCACAATAGCCAAAAGGTGGAAACAACCCAAATGGCCATCATCAGATGAGAGCGTAAACAGAATGTGCTATGTGCATTGGTACAATGGAATATTATTCAGCCTTGCAGATGAATGGAATCTGAAACCTGCTACAACGTGGATGGATCTTGAAGACGTCACACTAAGTGAATAAAGCCAGACACAAAAGGACAAATACTCTGTGGTTCCACTTGTACCAGGTCCCTAGAGTAGTCAAATTCATGGACAGAAAGTAGAGAGGTGATTCCTGTGGGCTGGGGGAGAGGGGACGGGAGTTAGTGTTTAAGGGGTACAGAGTTTCAGTCCGGAGTGATGAAAACGTTCCGGAGATGGACGGTGGTGATGGTTGCACAACAATGTGAATGTCCTTAATGCCACTAAACTGTCCACTAAAAAATGGTTAACAAGGTAAATTTTATGTTATATATATTTTACCACAGTTAAAGAAAGAAAAGAACATTTAGTTGAAAAAAAGAAAAAGGTTGGTGGCAGAGGGAGGAGGGCAGGGACAGAGTCTACATTTATTGAGTGAAACTTACTTTGGACTGGCAGCCTACATGTATTATCTCATTTAATCTTCACAACATCCTGAGGTGTTAGAGGTGATCCCAGTTTACAGATGAACAAGCCAATGCTCAGAACGATTAAGTGCCTTTCTGGGTAGGGAGTGACAAAGCTGTGATTCAAGCCCACATTCCTCTGTCCCTTCCTGCACTGGTCACCTACTGCCTTGACCCACATGACATCACCTTGCTATTTGCCAGAGCCATCTGCAAAATCCACCAGCTCTCATGCAACTTTCAATAGAATTGGCTGCTAGCCAGGTGTGGTGGTTCACATCTGCAATTCCAGATATTCAGGAGGCCAAGGCAGGAGGATCACTCGAGCCCAGGAGTTTGAGTCCAGCCTGGGCATAGGATGAATTTATAAAAAAGACGAGGCCGTTAGAATCTTGAAATCCCAATAATAACTTTTTTTTTTTTTGAGACAGAATCTGGCTCTGTTGCCCGGGCTAGAGTGCCGTGGCGTCATCATAGCTCACCATAGCCTCAAACTCCTGGGCTCAAGCAATCCTCCTGCCTCAGCCTCTCAAGTAGCTGGGAATGTAGGCATGTGCCACCACATCCGGCTAGTTTTTCTATTTTTAGTAGAGAAGGGGTCTCGCTCTTGCTCAGACTGGTCTCGAACTCCTGACTTCAAGCAGTCTTCCTGCCTCGGCCTCCCAGAGTGCTGGGATTACAGGCGTGACCCACCACGCCTAGCTGGTATTCTCATTTCTAAGTCAGAATTATTAAACACAGGGCCAGTTTATGGGCCAGTGCTCTCAGCTCAGAGACGGCACTTGACTTAAGGCTCTGCTGTCACCCCCAATAGTATCATTTTAGTTTTGAAAATAAGTCATGTCACTCATTCCACCAACAAATCCAGGTGCTTTTCTGGGCACTGGAAAGTGTTAAAGAGACAAAGAAGCCAGGTACTTTGACAAAGAGCCTGATCTCACAGAATAAGCAGGAAAAGAAATCACAGCACCAGTTCTGTGTCACAAATGCTACATAAATGTTACAAAGACATTTGCTCAGGGTGCAAAGGAAGCCCAGAGAATCCCAGGGAAGGGGTTTTTAGTTAGTCCTAAGAACTCAGAAAGCCTCCCTAGAAAAGTTTAGTCACCCTAGAACTTAAACTAGAAGAGTTAACCAAAACCTTAACTTGCAGCCTCTGACACACTTTCACTTCCCCACCCACCTTTCTTCCCACTGGTCAGTTTCCTGGGAAACATCCACATTTTGAGAACAAAAATACCAATAACATGTCATTAGAATGACATCAACATGACAAGAACATTTTGTTAAAATAACTCCCAAGTCCTAAAGTACATGTGACAATTATTTTTAAATAAAATTAATTCCACAGCAGGGAGTCAGTAATGAGATGCTGTGTGTGTGTGTGTGTGTGTGTGTGTGTCTTTTAATACAAAGAAAGAAAAAAAATTGGTTTCCAGGTTGTTTATCCTCTGGATCAGAACAGTGATTGAGGTTTAACATTAACTTTGGAACAATTTAAGTAAACTCTGTTACTTGGAAAGAATTAGCAGAGCCTCTGGGAGTTTGTGATGGAGACAGAGATCATGGGTGTAGCAAAACCTCATTTTTAACTTTCTCCAAGAAGGAAGAATGGGGTGTTGCTGTTTCAAGAGATTTAGGTTCTACGTCTTGAGTCTAAGGAGGGTTTGAGAGGGTGGTGTTCTCAGAGCCCCTTGTCCTGGCTCTGCAGAGCTGATTTTGCGCATCTCGTCCCATCTCTGCCTTCCCAGAGATCACGCTGAAGTCTGAAATCAGACATGGTGGGAATATTTACACCATGGAAATCGGTAAACACAATCAGGGCTCCCCACAGCTAGTGATCAGCATGACACTGGTCTGGGAGTTATAAACAGTTGTTTTATACAGTTGTTCACGGGTATACAGCTTACCCATGAAATCCTGAAATAGACTTTCTGCTCATGTGAACTGCACCTCTGTGGTTAGAAAGGATGTTGCTGTAACTTATGATACAAGGTGGAGCCCTTTTCTCTTGTTTAAAAATGCACTGATAGGATGTTACAGGCCCCAAATGTGGGTGATCATAGCTTGCTAAGGAAGGGGAATTTGTAAAAAAGGCACTCTCTAGTTCTGGCAAGAAACTCGATCTGGGCTCCCAGGAAGGGATTAAATATCACACAAGCACATTCTTGCAGCAGACTGCTTCAGCTGGGAGGAAGGTCTCGCCACAACTGAGGGGTTTAGAGGAAAATAACAAATTGCTTCTCAGAACTGGTATAGAAGACCTTTCAATTTAAGAGCATACACACAAAATACACGACGTGTAGAGGCGGGAGGGTTTTTTCTTTTTTAGGGAATTGTGCTCACCACATGTTCTGGTTCCATGGACAGTGAGCACATTTTATCCCATCTGTAAACAGAATATTTAAGATTCCTGAAATATTTCGAGTTTCCTAAAGAATTTTATCCTCAATTGATTACGCCTCAGTGGCTGAGTTATAATCTTAGATAAGTCACATATGTGGTGAAATCAAATGTTGCAAATTTAAGACAGTTAGTACCTTACCTGCTTGGAAGGTGAGGTCCCATGAGGAAAATTGACTTACTAATTGTGATCTGGCCAGGAATTTGAAAATTCAAGTAAACACACCCTAGAGGAAAGAGATGTATCAACAACACAGCTTGCCTAATGTTAGTCTAGCATGCAATTGTGTGCAATTATTCATGTGTATCCTTAAACATTAAAACAAAAATACACCCGGAAAAGGAACTTATTTTGGCTTGAGTGTCAAGCATGGTTTAAAAATAGTTTCAAGTTCTACAGAAATTCTGTTTTATCAGGACTTCTGAAGAGAAGACTTGCCTTAAAAGAAAACCCCAAACTATATTTTTCTAAGTGTTTCTTTCTGAATATTAGCGAGCAGCATGGCAGACACAATGCCCGACAGGGAAGGCGGACATAGTTAGTGCACATGCGAATGCCGAGCTTAGCTGTGAGGTTTGGTGTGGCTTCTTTTTCTCTGTTTCCTCCTTCTCCTAGTTTTTGGAATTGTTCTGGCAGGTCCTCAAAAAGTTAAACATAGAATTGCCATATAACCCAGCAATTCCACGCCTAGGTAGAAACAGAAAAAAATGAAAACAGGAACTCAAAACAGATCCTTGTACACCCATGTTCATAGCAGCATTGCTCATAATAGCTAAAGTATGGAAGCAAACCAAATTCCATCAACTTCCATCTTGTTTATTCATCATCATTCCATGAATGGATAGACGCAATGTGGTACGTCCATGCAATGGCATATTATCAAGTCTTTAAGAGGAATGAAGCTCTGATACATACTACGACATGGATGAACCTTGAAAATAGTGTGTTAAGTGAAGGAAACTGGGTACAAAAGCACAACTACGGTATGAGTCTACTCATACAAAATACCTGGAATAGTCAAATTCAGAGAGACAGCAAGTAAATACGAGATTACTAGAAGCTGCAAGGAGGGGGAATGGGGAATTATTGTTGGATGCATATGGAGTTTCTGTTTGGGGTGATGAAAAATTTTGGAAATAGTGATAATGGTTGCACAGCACCATGAAGGTAATTAATGCCACTGAATTGTACATTTAAAAATGGTTAAAATGTCTAATTTAAAAAAATCACTGAAATTAAAAAAAAACATTTTTAAAGAAAGAAACTGCAAACAATTGAATCCAGATGGGCCCGGTGGCTAATGCCTGTAATCCTAACACTCTGGGAGGCCAAGGCAGGAGGATTACTTGAGGTCAGGAGTTTGAGACCAGCCTGAGCAAGAGAGCGAGACCCCGTTTCTGCTAAAAATAGAAAAATTAGCCAGGTGTCGTGGCATGCACCTGTAGTCCCAGCTGCTGGGGAGGCTGGGGCAGGAGGATCGCTTGAGCCAGGAGTTTGAGGTTGCAGTGAACACTGATGACACCACTGCACTCTACCCAGGGTGACAGAGTGAGACTCTCTCTCTCTCAAAAAAATTGAATCTGCTATATCAGTACAGATATATTTTATATATACCCTTAAGATTGATATATTTTATCTTGTTTCCACTCACCATTGGTTCTGTAGTGTCTGCTATTCTATTGACAGATTTGATGTTTAGCCAAGAAACTAGATCTGAGAATTGGACTCCTACGGTTTGGTTTGAACGAGTTGACTCTTATCTACCAAACAGCCTCAGCTTGGAATTACGGCCTCAATGATTCACCAGGAGAGCTGGTCCCGCTGGGTGTGCTTGGGAGACAGGCAGACTAGCTCGAAGGTGTACGGCAGTGTAGGCACTTAGGGTGTCTCACTGGACAGGCTGGGCCCTGGGCCAGACTGCCTGGCTTTGTGAGCTTAGTCAAATGACTTAACCTCTCTGGGCCTCACTTCCCTTATCTATAAAAGGGAGATAAATAATAGCCACCAGCTCACAGGGCTGTTTCAAGGAGCAAATGAGTCAGTACATGAACAGCACAAAGTCGCAGGGAGATTTTCTAGTAAAATATCCTATTTATAGCTCCACCTTAGAATACCTTGGGGTCACTTCTTTTTCCCATCCCCTTAATCCCTACCCTCAACCCAGACCCTCCTGTCCCCCAAAGAACTTTGCAGCTCCAGTTTGGGGTGATTTAAATAATACAGTAATAATATATTATCATTTATAATATGTAATAATATGTTCAGTACTACTCGGCAATGAAAAGGAATGAACTATTGACACACACGACAACTTGGATGGATCTCAAGGGCATCACATTGAGTAGAAAAAAGCCAATCTCAAAAGGCCATATATTGTAGGCTTCCAACATAATATTCTCAAAATGACAAAATTTTAAATGTATAGGATAGGTTAGTGGCTGCCAGGGGTTAGAATGGTGAAGAGGAGAGGGGTGGGAGTGAACAGAAGAGGGTGATTTGGGGGAGAGCTCTGTGTTGATGGTGCAGTTTTATGTCTTGGTTGTGGTGTGGTTACGGGAATCTACACGTGACGAAATGGCGTAGAATTCCACACACGGTACCACTGTCAAATTCCCAGTGTTGGTATTGCACTGTAGTCACCTAACATGCAGCTGCAGGGGGAACTGGATGAGGGGTTCACGGGCCCTCTCTGAACGATCTTTGCAACTTCCTGTGAAACTATAGGGATTTCAAAATAAAAACCTGAAAAAAATCAGTAATATCTATGCAATAAGAACACATCAATAGATGTTGAGTCCATTCGAAAGAGAACTATACAAACATGCTACACAAAAGTGGCTTTAAAACGATTAAATTTTCAGTATTTGAGCTTTCTAACAGCCAAGCCATAAAGAGGAGCAATCTGGAAGGAAACAGAGCAAATTCTATTTTATTTTTCAGATGCTACTTTCTAAAACATACTTTATGGGAGATTTTGAAATTGAAGTCTTCATGGGGAATACCCTTAGGAGAAGTTTTTACATGTGCAGAATTGCTTTTTATGGCCAGTTATTGTATCGATTCTCAAAGTCTAAGGAAGGAGAGCTAAAATGCATCAGACATTTGCTAGATGTCAGGAGCTTTACATATATTATATCCTTTGATTATCTCCATCTAATACATAAGACACTGAGGCTCATGGAGGTCATTCATTATCCGGAGACAAATGGAAAGTCTGCTGCCACCTCAACTCCAAAGCCCGAGTTCTCTCTACTCCTCTCTTCTTGCCCACACCTGACCACAGGGGCTGTTATCACGATCTCCATCTTGGGTCTGGAATTCCACAATTTGAGAACTTTGGTTCTCCAAACTTAAGGGTGGATAAAAATCCCCTGGGGAAAATACACATTCTTGGGCCACATGCCAGCAAATTTTTCATTAGTCAGTCTGAAGGGGGACCAGGTATCCTCATTTGTAATAGGTGCTTCAGGTATGCAGATGCAGTTCATTCTTAGTCTATGCTTGAGCACCACTGGCCCCCTCTACCATTAGAATGTTCCGGAAGTCCCAAGCGCTAGGGGCAACCGGGTAAGGTGACCAACCATCCCAGTTTGCACAGGGTTTCCCAGGTCATGGGAATTTCAGTGCTAAAACTGAGAAAGTCCCAGACCAATCTGTCCAATTAGTCCCAGAACTAATCACCCTATCAGTTCAGGAGGCAACTGACGTCTCAGGTTGCTCTTTAGGTGCAAAAATGTCCATAGTTCTTCAGGTCGTAGTCTGGTTACTTCCCCAGGTTAGGCCGGCTGAGCAGAGTGGCCTCCCCTGTCAAGGAGTATCGCCCTAGCATCGTTTCACATGTGCGAGGGCCGGCTGAAGGGGCCGTCTAGAGCCAAATAAAGTGTATTTTCTGTCAAACTCGTAAGAAAGCAGAATGGTGAGCATTTGAGAGATTTTTATACCCCAAAGCCACCATAGTTAAGAACTCAGGCTTAGAATAAGAGTCCAGGTTCAAGTCCCAACTCTGCTACCCCTGGCGAACTGTCGTCCCTTAGACGAGTTATTTGATCTCTTCGAGCTTCAACTTCCTCATCTGTAAAATCATCAAATCTCCTACTTCTTTTTTGTTTCTGTTTTTATTGATTTTCACATTAGACTTTATTCATTCCTTTTTCTATTCTTTTTTTTAAAGACTAGTGAAGTGCAGTAGTACGAAGGGGGGAAAGTAGTAGAACAAGGAGTTCAATCTGTAACTGACCGTGAACAATCAAGTGAGATGACCCATTAACTTCGGACCAGCCTTTCTTTATATTATTTCATTATTCTTTTCCTTGTTTCTTGAGTCCAGATATTTATTACCAATCTTTTTTTTATTTTCTAATAAATGTATTTTAAAACTATGCATTTCCCTCTGAATACTGCTTTGGCCACATCCAATGGGCTTTATTGTATAGTGTTCTGTTCTCATTGGTCAGTTCTACTTGGATTACAATTTCCATTTTGACTTTTTCTTTTTCTTTTCTTTTCTTTCTTTCTTGCTTTTTTTTTTTTTTTTTTTTTTGGAGACAGGAGATAGAGTCTTGCTCTGTTGACTGGGCTAAAGTGTAGTGGCATCATAATAGCTCACTGCAACTTCAAACTCCTAGGCTCAATAATCCTCCCACCTCAGCCTCCCAAGTAGCTGGGACTACAGGCACATGCCATCATATCTAGCTAATTTTTTTTTATTACTTTTTGTAGTGATGAGGACTTGCTATGTTGCCCAGGCTGGTCTCAAACTCCTGGCCTCAAGTGATTCTCCCTCCTTGGCCTCCCACAGTGTTGGGATTACAGACATGAGCCATGGTGCCCAGCCTCTTCCATTTTGACTTTTTCTTTAACTGAAGAACTCATCTGAAATACGTATAGTAATTGTATCTCCCTTACAGAGGTGTTGTGAAGCTAAATTTTTTTTTATTTCTTTAAGTCGTTTTCTTTTTTTATTGTTGTTTTATATTATTACTTATTTTTTTCTTGTGAAGATAAATTGAGATAATAAAAGTAAAATGCCTGGCACGTAGTGAGCTCTCCATAGAGGAAAAAGCAGATAAAGACCCAGCAAGAGTATTAAAAAATGAAAATAAGGCTGGGCGCGGTGGCTCACGCCTGTAATCCTAGCACTCTGGGAGACCGAGGTGGGCGGATTGTTTGAGCTCAGGAGTTCGAAACCAGCCTGAGCAAGAGCGAGACCCCGTCTCTACTAAAAATAGAAAGAAATTAATTGGACAACTAAAAATATATAGAAAAAATTAGCCGGGCATGGTGGCGCATACCTATAGTCCCAGCTACTCAGGAGGCTGAGGCAGAAGGATCGCTTGAGCCCAGGAGTTTGAGATTGCTGTGAGCTAGGCTGACGCCACGGCACTCACTCTAGCCCGGGCAAAAGAGTGAGACTCTGTCTCAAAAAAAAAAGAAAAAAAACATAAAAGTGGGCATAGGTCTTAAATAGACATTTCTCCAAAAATAATATATAAATGGCCAACAAGTGAATGAAAAAGTGCTCAATATATTCATTAGGGAAATGCAAATCAAAACCACAATGAGGTGCTCCTTTACACCTGTTAGGATGGCTATGATTTAAAAAAAAAAAAAGAAAAATAACGAGTGCCGAGGGGATATGAAGACACTGGAACCTCTGTATATTGCTGGTGGGAATGTAAAATGGTTCAGCTGCGTGGGAAACAGTCCCATGGTTCTTCAAAAGGTTAAACATAGAATTACCATATGACCCAGCAATTCCATTCCTGGATATATACCCGAAAGAATTGAAAACAGGGATTCAAACAAATATAATACACGTACACCCACATTCATAGCGGCACTATTCACGATAGCCAAAAGGTAGAAAGAGCCCAAATGCCCACCAACAGGTGAACAGATGAACAAACTGTGGTATATACAGATAATGAAATATTATTCAGTCATAAAAAGAGATGAAGTACTACATGTTGAAGCATGTGCAACAAACATAAATCCCTAAAACTTTATGTTGAGGGAAAGAAGCCAGATGCAAAGCGTCACGTATCGTGTGATCCCATTTACATGAAATGTCCAGAATAAATAAGCCCATAGGGACAGAACACAAATTGGTGGTTGCTAGAGGGTGGGGAAGAGGGGAATGGAGAGAAGCTGCTTAATGGACATGGAGCTTTGTTTTGCAGTGATGGAAATGTTTTGGAATTAGGTAGAGGTGGTGGTTGCATAATAAATGCTACTGATTGTTCACTTTAAAATGGTTGATTTTATGTTACATAAATTTCACTTCAATCAATGGGAAAAAAATATTTTTAAAACTTCAGTACTTTCCGGGTTCGATGGGAACTTTTCTTGAAAAGTCACCCCACAAGTTCACTGAAGAATTTTAAAAAGAGGATTTATTAAATTCATTTATTCATTATATTTATGCATTGCTCAGCATCTGTTAAGCTCCAGGCACTGTGGGCAGCTAGGTGCCAGGAGACCCAACAGCACCCTCCCTACCAACGGTGAGGAAGAACAGGACCATCTAATGGGGAAAGGAACGCGGTGGTGAGCAGGGTGACAGAGTTAACGTTTGGTGAGTGGCTGCCACGTGCTAGGTTGTCTCATGCTTGATCTTATTTAATACTCAAAACTGCTTGGCGTGGTGGAGGTAGGAATCAGTATTTCCATTTTATAGATAAGGAAACTGAGCATCAGGGACTTTAATTAACTTCCCAGAGTCACCCCGCCTGCAGGCAGTGACGGCAAGTTCTTTCTGTTCCACCACACTTGGCTCCTGAGCAAGGTTGGGAAGAACTGAATCCATGGGAAAACGCTGTTTTCCGGTGCAAAAGGGAAAATGAGACGATTGACTAAAATTTATTAAAAAGCATTTTAGATGTCAAAAAGAGCAATGTGGCTCTCTTCCCAGTGGGATGAATATGCAAACGGGGGAAAATCAAGTGTCAAACTTTTACTCAGAAAGTATCATTTTCAAAAAACAACCAAAGAACTTTAGAAATCTGAAGGATTTTCTAAGTAATCTGACCAGATACTCTCATTTTTCGGACAGGAATGCAAATGCCTTGCAAAATTAACTGACTTACCTGAAGTTATTAATATATGGCAAGACAGTAGCAGAACCAGGTTAGGACCTTAGGACCCAAGTCTCTAACTCCCAGTCCAAGGTTCTTTCCACTATACCATACACATAAAATCACGAAATCGATCCTAGATTAATCTTTTATTAAATACCTCTCAAATTCTCTACCTCTTCATAATCTTAATAGACATAATTTTTACCCTCTGTAAACTCTGAGTGTAGTGATCTACTGAGCATATTTGGCATTCTCAGTGGCTTTACTGTTTGTTTCATCATATATTTTATTAAAAGTCAATCAAGAAGAAAGAGAGTCACAAATCATAATCCGGGAAGGACTATATTTGAACTCAGTTCATTTTAACATACGTAAACCTCTTGGAAGGTTGGAATAGGAAACTGAGAACAAAGAGGAAGAGGGGACTTCAAAAACATGGAAAGAAGAGTTTGCCAAGAATTTCATCAAGAAAATACAAATCTACTCAAGCCTGTAATCCTAGCACTTTGGGAGGCCGAGGCGGGCGGATTGTTTGAGCTCAGGAGTTCGAGACCAGCCTGAGCAAGAGCGAGACCCCGTCTCTACTAAAAACAGAAAGAAATTAATTGGAAAACTAAAATTATATAGAAAAATTAGCCGGGCATGGTG
>CAUYSK010070513.1:0-21479 GCA_963575035.1 Avahi laniger | reverse complement strand
GTTATCAATTTAATTGTCTCTGCTCTGCGACAGTGCAGCCCCAAGCGGTTCTCCTCGCAGCCAGCGCAGCATTAAGCTTTGTCAGCAGAGGGCGCCGGAGGGATTTCTCCGGGCTTCTGGGAGCTGTGATTTTTTTTTTTTTTTTTTTTTTTGAGACAGAGTCTCACTGTGTTGCCCGGGCTAGAGTGCCGTGGGGTCATCCTAGCTCACATCAACCTCAAAACTCCTGGACTCAAGCGATCCTTCTGCCTCAGCCTCCCGAGCAGCTGGGACTACAAGCATGCGCCACCACGTCCGGCTAATTTTTTCTATATATTTTTAGCTGTCCAATTAATTTCTTTCTAATTTTTAGTAGAGACGGGGTCTCGCTCTTGCTCAGGTTGGTCTCGAACTCCTGAGCTCAAACAATCCGCCCGCCCCGGCCTCCCAGAGAGCTAGGATTACAGGCGTGAGCCACCATGCCCGGCCCAGAAAATGAATTTTAAGGTCACTGTCTGTTTCCAGTGGGCTCTCAGCATGCAGGTATGTGCTAATTTGCATAAAAATATAGGTGTGTCTGTTTACCTCACAAACATACCCATCTGTGCTATAGACTGCAGGGACTCATGACCCCACGCTCCCCTGAGCCGCACTGTTTGTTTGCACTGTTTGTTTGGGTAACTGCCTTCCTTTGCTCAATACACAGGCAGCACCTTCCCGCTCCTTGGAACAAAACATAATCCAAGGAAGGAGGAAACCTGCCCTGAGAGGCTGCTGAGGACTCAGTTTCCTTCCTCCCCTAATGTTCAACAAGCTGATAATCGAAATCAAGAATGTTTTAAACAAAGACCCCTTCACAATCTTCCATGCGTTTATTCCATTAGCCTGCTGGGGGAAATGGTGTCAGGATGAAAACTCCTGCTGGGACCCAAGGCCTTCTCTAATCTGGAGGCAGGGAGAGTGAAGGCTGGAGCTGAAGGGAAGGAAGAGCAGGAAAAATGCACTTGCTCAAGGAGACGATCAGAGGGTGGAACACAGCACCTGATACAGCAGGAGTCCACCCACGGCCCCCTGGAGGGTTTGCTCAAGGCTGAGGCCATCATGGAAAAGCTCAGGAGAGCAGTTAGGAACAGGTATAAAGGCTCCAGGAAAGAAACTGTCCCCATTCCCAATGGGTGCAGGCACGAACACCCAGAGCTTGGCACACCCTGGTATTCCAGTTCAGGAGCCAAACCCCATCACCCATTTGTAAAGACGTCCCTCATTCCCAAAGCCACAAAACCATTAGTCACCACGCCACAGAAAGGGGGCAGAAGCTTCTGGCACAACTGGTCTGTCACGAGCTCCCCTGGCCAAAAGATTCCTGGTTTTCCCAGCCAACAACTCACCCAAGACAGTCACATTTCAGAAAATAAAACCCAGCAGTGTTTTCACGAGCCCATACCCACAGAAGGCAAGCAGGATTGGACCTCTTGCAAAAGCTCTCAGCTGAGAGGAAAAACCTTGTATCAAGGTTCACTGACAGAGAGGTTAATCACGCGTTAGTTTGATGATATTTCTGAGGATTAAGACTGTTTAAATCCCAGAGAACTAAACTTCCTTGCAAATTCACTTGGCACACAAAATGCAACGTTAAAAAAAAAAAAATACAGGCACCAACACATAGAAGAAAGCATGCTAGTTCTTACCTGCTTCTAGAAAAGTCATTAGGTCTGCCAGAAAGATACTTCATCATAAAAAACTTCCAAGTCCAAGAAAAGAATAACTCACCCAAAAAAGACGTCCCTAAGAGAAAGGGAAATGGATGATAGTACACCTGCAAAAGGGGGAAGAGACCAGAAAGCCGGGACAATAACCCAGCCGAGCCAGGCTAAGGCAAGGAATCTGAAACCGAAATAAACTCCAGATGGAAGGAATCTGAGGGTTTTTTCCTGCTCACCTTTTTATTTTGAAAAATTCCAAAGCCAGGGGTCTGAAGAGGTATGTAGCTTGATGGTCGGGTTGGGGGTGGTCAAAAATGAAGAAAGAAAATCCTCCAGACCATGACAATGAGAATTGCTGCTAACGTCACAAAAAGTAAACCTTATGTGCTTTCCTACAGAAGTATATAACGCCACCTAGGAAGTGTTCTTGCCAAAACACCAAATCCAGTCAGATTGAACCTCTAGCCCTAACACCCAGATTACAGGAAGCGCAGGGAACAGAGGAATTTATCAAACACCACCACGGGGATGTAATCAGCAAAATCCAGACTCTGGAGGACAAATGACCTGGTTTCAGTAAATAAAATAAAAAAAGAAAGAAATAAAAATTCCAAAGCCATAGAAGAGCTAAAAGAATAATAAAACATGGATTAATAAAATGTGGTATATGTATACCATGCAGTATTATTCAGCTTTAAGAAACAATGGTGATACAGCACCTCTTGTATTCTCCTGGATAGAGCTGGAACACATTCTACTAAGCGAGGTATCCCAAGAATGGAAAAACAAGCACCACATGTACTCGCCATCAAATTGGTATTAACTGATCAACACATAAGTGCACATATAAGAATAACATTTTTTGGGCCGGGCGCGGTGGCTCATGCCTGTAATCCTAACACTCTGGGAGGCCGAGGCAGGTGGATCGTTTGAGCTGAGGAGTTCAAGACCAGTCTGAGCAAGAACGAGACCCCGACTCTACTAAAAATATAGAAAGAAATTAGCAGGACAACTAAAAATATACAGAAAAAATTAGCCGGGCATGGTGGCACATGCCTGTAGTCCCAGCTACTCAGGAGGCTGAGGCAGTAGGATCACTTGAGCCCAAGAGTTTGAGGTTGCTGTGAGCTAGGCTGATGCCACGGCACTCTAGCCCAGGCAACAGAGTTGAGACTCTGTCTCAAAAAAAAAAAAAAGTTTTAAATGTATAAAATTGAGAGTAAATATCTTAGAAGAAAACATAAGAAAACAGTAGAAGAAAATAACATAAAATGAAACCCAGAAGTCATAAAAGATTTAAAAATCTGATTACATAAAAATCAAAACTCTGCATGGAAAAAATAATATAATCAAAAGAACAGTAACAAATTAGGGGAAGTATGTGTAGCACATATCACAGTCATAGGACAAGCTTCCTTAATATATAAAGAGCACATCTAGATCAATAAGAAAAAGACTGCCAACCCAAGAAAGAAGTAGGCAAAGGACACACAGTTGTCCCTCAGTATTCATGGAGGACTGGTTCCAGGACTCCCCTCAGACACCAAACTCCATGGTACTATACCATAAAATGATATCGTATTTGCATATAACTTAGGCACATGCTCGCACATACTTTAAATCATCTCTAAATTACCTATAATATCTAATACAAGGTAAATAGTTGCTATGCTATATTGGTTCTTTAAATTTGTATTATTTTTTATTGTTGTATTGTTATGTTTTGTTTCTTCAAAATATTTCCACAATCAGCTGAATCCCAAAGATGCAGGACCCAAGGATATGGAGGGTCAACTGTAATAGATTGTTCATAAATGGTTTCTTTTGTTTTTTTGTGTTTTTGAGACAGGAGTCTTGCTGTATCACCCAGGCTGGTCTCAAACTTCTGGCCTCAAGCAATCCTCCCATCTCAGCCTCCCCAGTAGATGGAACTACAGGTGTGAGCCACTGTATTCAGCTAATAAATGGCTCTTAAAGATATGAAGATGATGTTGCACTTCTTCATAAGGAAAATGCAAATTAAAACTAATGATATACCACCTCTCACCTATCAGATTGGCAACAGCCAAAATACCGGGAAAATAGGCATTCTCTTCTATTTTTTTTTAAACACAGAGTCTTGCTCTGTCACTCTAGCTAGAGTGCAGTGGTGTCATCATAGCTCACTGCAACCTCAAACTCCTGGGCTCAGGTGATCCTCCTGCCTCAGCCTCCTGAGTAGCTGGGACTACAAGCCCATGCCACCATGCCCAGCTAATTTTTTCTATTTTTAGTACAGATGGGGTCTTGCTTTTGCTCAGGCTGGTCTCAAACTCCTGAGCTCAAGCAATCCTCCTGCCTTGACCTCCCAGAGTGCTAGGATTACAGGTATGAGCCACTGTGACCAGCCAGGTATTTTTATATAATGTTAGTTAGTGGGCATATAAAATGTTACTATCTCCATGGAGGGCAATTTGGCAATACTAAAATTTTAAACATTTGTACCCGCAGGCCTAGAGAGACACCCCTATGGCCAGCTTGCTTCCTGTAAGCCCCACCATGCCCTCCTAAAAAGTTACTGGCACCTCATCTTCCTACAACTCCAGTGACTGGCCAGAGGAAGGCCATGTGCCCCTCAAGGCTGCAGGGGTTAGTGAGGGGACCCTCTGCCTCAGTCCAGAAGCCAACTGTGGAGTACACGGTCAGGAACAGTGTCCACACAGGCTAACCAGAGTTGACCTTGGCAGTTACCACCTTTTGCTCATTCCTTTGTAAATAAAAGGGCTCAGAACCACCACCTCACCAGCTTAAAGTCCTAGCAGTAGTCACAGCTTCATATATTTAAATTAGTCCCCACCACATACACACAAAAGAGAAACATAAAATTACAATGGAAAATCATTACACTGTTCTCTACCTGGAGAGAACAGAAGAAACCTAGAAGGTCCAAAACACATCTTATTTCATATTCCTGCAGCAGAAGATTATTTGGCAAGGGTGAGGGTGAGGGTGAGGGTGGGTGTCTGAGGCCTGGGTCGGGGCAGGGAGGTGGAGGCTGAAGCCTTTCCTTGGATTCTCGTCCATGGTCTGCCTACTGGTTTAGCAGGAAGAACAGGGTGGGGCCCACATTGTGAGAGGTGTTTGATCCACAAGGGACCCTGATCTCCGCAGGAAGCCCTGCTGACAGAATCCAGGATTTTAGAATGACAAGGCGGTAACTTCATCTCCCTGGGGTTGTTATTCAGTTCAGGGACACGGACCATGGGATTCCAGCAGCAGGAAACATGTGGGTTGGATACTTGGGCGATACTCAGGCCTGAAAAAACCTTAATTGGAGCTGTTCTCAAAGCCTCCTACCCAGCACTCCTCGTGGGAGGGGATATGGAAGTGGGTCACATTCTCCCAGCTGAAACAGCTTCACTGCGGGCTCCCCCACACTTGAAGATGTCCAGGTGCACCGAGTGACCTGGTCTCGCTGTGCGGGCCGTGCCCTCCTAATCAGACGCTGGACGGTGCTGCCCCACCCCCCAGACTGAGGGGGCAGCTGATTAGCACCAGGAGTGCTATGCTGCGTGACATGTCAGGGGCTGGTGAAAATATTAATAACATCGCCCAGGGACATGCCATGCTGTCCCGGCACCTTCCGCTCACTCTGAATGTGGGTTGCTGCCTCTGCCAGCCCTTTGCCCTCTCCACCCCAGCCCTGGCTGGAGGGAGAGAGGAAGAACACTGTGTGCTTTCGCATGAACTGCTGGCCCTCCCCGACCTTGGTCTTTGAAGAGACCTGGAGGTCTGCGGCTGGGCAGACCAGGGAAGGAAAAAACCCTGCCCCCACCCATCTGCATATATTGACCCAAGGTGAGGGCCTGAGGACATAGCTGTCCACACGCATTGGTTCCTTCAGGAACCTGTGGGCACACCGAGAGCTCGTGTGCCACCATATGCCTGCTTTCCAAAGTTGGCAGGGAGAGCCGTGTCGGGCAGGAAGAGAATTCCGGAGAGACAAGGTCTGGCGGCTGTTACATAAGTAAGGCACTGGGTTGGTGGCATAACTTCAAAATCCAGTCCCCCAAGCAAAAACTTTGGAAAGAGACCCTCAGTGTAATCATTCCTCACTGATTCGAACTCAAGGAGCAGTCACAGGGTTAAGGCTCTGAGTGGGAACGGAGTTCCCGCAACCACAACTGCCAATATGCCCACACCACGTGCAGCTTTCCCCATGTGTGACACAGAAGGGCTCTAATCTATCACCTCGTCCCTTGCTCTTCTGGGAAGCCAACACAGCCCTCTCCTTCATGCAGGTAACCACTGGGGCCAACATGTACATCCAGAAATTATACACTGACTCTCCTCCTGAGCATTCAAAACACTCTCACCAAATCATTCTTTCTTCATCCACATGGCCCCAGCTATATAACATGCCTTCTGGCCCTAGACTGTGAGCTTCATACGGGGAAGAACTACTTTCACCCTGCTAACCACAGTACTCCTAGCACCTGCGATCATGCCCACACGGTAGTGAAGCCTCGATGAATATTTATTAAATGAATCAACGCATCATTCGAAAGGAGGGAAGGAAGGAAGGAGGAATGGAAGATAACCCCCCCTTCTTGGTAACTCTGTGTTCCAGGCTTATACTATAAAGGACATCAGAGCCAGGATTAGAAACCAAGGCCTTTAACCTCCTCTCGGCCCTGCCATCGGTGTCCTCAATCGTGTGACGATGCACAGCTGCTTACAGAAGCTGACACAGTACAGCACAACCTTGAACACTGGAGACACATCCGGGGCCCTCAATCCTTAAGAAACTTCAGGGGAGGGGGAAAGAATGTTTTGATCCAGCTAAGCCCACCACGGAGGGACACCCTTCCCTCTGGGGACTGCCGCCTTCTCCTATTTAACGAGGCTTTGTGGAGGACCAATGCATAACAGGTCTCTAATAACTGAGTATAACAGCAGTGGGTGCTCAGTTCCCTTTCATAAGAGAAGTTCAAAAGCACTTTGGCTCAAACATCATAATGCCCCTGGGAACTGTGAAGGCACAAGTATCATTATCCCCATTTACAGGCAGGGAAAGTAAGGCAAAGGGAGGTTAATTAGCTCGCCCAAGGTCAGACAAGACAGGGAAAGGGCCTAGGATTCAAACCCTTTGGAGCAGCCAGTGAGCTAACTCTGACTACCCTAAAGAATGTCACCCACACTGGGCTGAAGTGTAGCTTTTTTCCTTCTCTATAGTTTCAGCTGAGAAACAATATATAACATGGTGCTCAGAGCTTCTCTTGAGCCCTTCTGCCTGGGTTTTAATTACGGCTCTTGTCCCTGACAAGCTGGACCTCAAACACATTACTTAACCTTTCTAGGCTGAAGCTTCCGAATATGGTAATAAGTACGTATCTCAGAAACTACAGTGAGGATTAAATGAGACAGTGTATGTAAACTGCCACTACCGTTCACTTTCTCATTTTCTAAATGAGCGCATACTACTTTAAGAAAACCAGTTAAATGAAAAAAAGATTGCACCCACTCTATGTTTAGTTTTTATGAGGCTAGAGGTGACATATGACTAAAAGGCATTTTGGGTTCTGCCAGTGAAATGCCCCAGGACCCTGAAAGTGACGTACAACACAAAAGTCCTATTTGATTCCCATGCTGGTCTTTCGAGGTTAGCAGAGCAAGTGGCACCTTGGACAAAAACTGATGATGGGATGTCTGAGTGAGGATCTGAAAAGCCGGCCAAATGCACCCAGTCTAAAGAGACCAATTCTGCATTCCTGGTGAGCTGAGCCCTTGGGTTTGAAATGCCATTTCTTTGAGTGCTCTGCTGAGCTGCCTAATTCCAGTCAGTCCAGAACAAAGAGCCAATGCTTTCTAGGTTCCACCATGTTCCTGATCAAGTGGCCAAACAGGAGGTGTTCAGAGGTGACAGTGTGGTCTGGTGACAGTCGGCAGGAAACTGCAAGAGAAGTGGGGGTGAAGGGGGAAAGCTGTCAATCAGTCTTGGTACACCCCCAACAAAGAGATTCTGATATGCATGTGTGTGCGTACCCTTGATGCACATATGAAGAACAGCAGCAAAACTCCAAGGTTACGTAGAGTCACTGCCAAGATAAGAAGCTTTAACTCACACAGAGAGCACAGGACATGGACATCCCGCTGCAGAGGGCAAGATGCTAAGCGCTGACAACACTCACTCATTCAACTCGGGAAATGTCTGCTGATGACTTAGGGACTCAGGGAGAAAAGAAAGCTCAATGGACTCTGCAGGACACACAGACACACATCCCAGGACCTTGTCACCCTAGCTGATGGTTCCCATTTCTGCTGGGTACCCAGGCCAGAGAAATGAGGGACCTGACGGGAAGAAACTCAACACTGTTAGCTTTGCTGGCCTCCGAGAGCCTTCCAGCACTAGGACAGCCCATTCCAAGTACTCTTCCTATCATCCTGTTCTTTCTCTTAGTATGGATTCAAATATTCTCTGAGACCCTAAGGAAAAGTTCCCATGCAGCGACTTCCCACTGTTCAGAATTTAAGAGTAAAATCCAGGCCGGGCACGGTGGCTCACACCTGTAATCCTAGCACTCTGGGAGGCCAAGGCGGGTGGATCGCTCAAGGTCAGGAGTTCAAGATCAGCCTGAGCAAAAGCGAGACTCCGTCTCTACCAAAAAATAGAAAGAAATGATCTGGACAACTAAATATATATATATATATACATATATATATATATTTATGCATATATATATATATATATATATATATATAAAATTAGCCAGACATGGTGGCGCATGCCTGTAGTCCCAGCTACTTGAGAGGCTAAGGCAGGAGGATTGCTTGAGCCCAGGAGTCTGAGGTTGCTGTGAGCTAGGCTGACGCCACTCTAGCCTGGGCAACAGAGGAAGATTCTGTCTCAGAAAAAAAAAAAAAAGAGTAAAATCCACACTCCTAACCATGGCCCCAGACCCATGCCGCCTCCTTGCTCACCAGCCCCTCTGGGCTTATGTCTTTTTCTGTCCTCTCTGCCCATGAAGCTGTCCCTCCGGATCATTATCCAGGTGTCCTTTCAAAAGTCACCTCCTCAGAGCTAGCTCAAGTTATGACCCTAACCTTCATCCCAGCCACTCTTCATTTCATTGCCCCATTTCATTCTCCAGTGTCTTTTCACCATCCTACATTCTTCTGTTCACTTGTTCATTCGTTTACTATCTGTCTCTCCCACTAGAAGATAAACTTCATTAGACCATGCACCTTGGTGATCTTGTTCTTGGCTACATCCCTAGCACCTACAACAGAACCTAGCATGGAGATGCTCAATAAGTCATTCAATTCAACGAATATTTTCTAAGTACCTACAGAGTTTAAGCACTAGACTGTAACAATAGACAAAAAAGACAAAACATCTGCCTCAAAAACCTTAAATTCTGGCAGGAGATAAGAAGTAGATAAATAAGGGTAAAATAATATTAATAGTTAATACTTCAATTAAGCACGTACTAAGTGTGAAGTGTTGTTCTCAGCATCTAATAGGAACTAATTAATTTAATCCTCCATGAGGGAGGAATTATTACTACACAAATGGGGAAACTGAGACATGAAGAGGTTAAGGTACCTGCTGAAGATCACATAGCTCATGATGGCAGAACCAAGAGATCCAAACCCAGTCTTGGTACAAAGTCCATGCTCTGATTAAGAGTTACACTTCATATTTGCTGAGTGTCGAATAACTACTCGGTCAGCACCCTCAGCAGCTGTTCCCTGCAGGCAGGGCTGGAGAGCGAGCATATCCATCAAGTAAAGGCTGCCCTGTCCTGTGAGCGCAGTGAACAAGAGACTGCTGGGTTTACCACTGTGTCGCACCCCAGATGAGGATTCTGCAAGGAAGCATGGTCTGATGAAAAGACAGGGACAGGGTCAGGAGTCCTGGGTTCTAGTTTCAGGTGTTATGAGATACCAGGTAAGTCAATCAATATTTGACGAGTTTACTCTTTGTGCAGGGCACCAATCTAAACACTGTGAGGTATGCAAAGATGAATCCAATAGAGATCCTGGCCTCAGAAAGCTTAGAGTCACATGCTCACACTTGGAGCTGAAACAGAGGTAGAAAGTGACAGGCACCACAAGAAAATGTATAAACTGCTATCAGACTTCAGAGGAGTTACCCAGCTTGAAGGGCCACAGGCGCCTAACCATAAAAGAGGGGGCTGGCTTATGTAACCCCCCAGGTCCTCTCATTCTGACATGTTCTGACAGCACAGATTTGGAGCAGCATGGAGACCAAGTTTTATTCTGGTTAACAGCAAGTTCACTGCATTGTTCTCCCACCTACCATGAGAACAGTCCCAATTTCTTTGTGCAACATCCTACAACAGAGGCAGGACAATAATGCTTCTATTTAAATAATGTCTCAGATGTAGGAAAGAAGCCCAGTGTGTTCTGCCCTCCTCTACCTTTAACTGGTTTTTAAACCCACAAACCATTGCAATCAAGGAGGAGGGGACCTGTTCTGTAAGTACATTGTTATAACCCAGAGACTGCTGTGAGTTAAATCATAAAATCCACTAAACCGTAAGCTCAAGGATAGGCATCTTACCTTATGCATGCCATATTCCTAGATGCTAATGCAGTACCTGGCTCACTGAATGAGGTTTGCTGAACTAAACCTCAGCATGGTCAGGTGTAGAAATTCTCTACCGGACATCTAACTCTCAGTCAGCATGCCCCAGAGTTTTGCTTTACAGCTTTCAGCCTCTCCCAGGGGAACAGACTGATTCCACCTCTTCACTTCTACTGCTACTGCCTCGGTCCCTCAAACCAGCATCATCTCTTGCCAGGCAGCTGCAACAGTCTGTCTCCTAACTCCTCCACCTTTGCACTGTTCAATCCAGTCTCTATACAGCAGCCAGAACAATCTTTTAAAACAAATCAGATCTCATCATCTCTCTGCTTAAAACCCTCCCATGGCCCAAAACCTATGGGATCCAGCAAAAGCAGTACTAAGACGGAAGCTTATAGCAATAGATGCCTACATCAAAAAAGGAGACAAACTCCGAAATGTTCCAATGGCTTCTAACTGTTCTTGGAATAAAATCCAAACTCTTTATTACGACCTACAAACTCTTTTGTCTTTTTAGAGATGGGGTCCCACTCTATCACCTGGGCTAGAGTGCAGTGGTGTGACCATAGCTCACTGTATTCTCGAACTTCTGGGCTCAAGGGATCCTCCCATCTCAATCTCCTGAGTAGCTGGGATTACAGACGCAAGCCACTGCACCGGGCTCCAGAATATTTTTTTTTTTTTTTTTTTTTTTACCTACAGAGTCTTACATGTTCTGGCCTAAACCCACCTTCACAGCACTTACCACCACCAAAATTATCTTGTCCACTTATTTGTTTACTCACTTACTGTCTGTCTTCCATGCTCTTTAAAATGTCATCTCCAGGAGGGCAGGGACTGTTTGTCTTCACCACTGAAGCCCCAGTACTTGGAATGGTGCCTGGTACATAGTAAGTACTCACTATTGAATGAATGAACCTCCATCCCATAGAAGTGACTTGCATTTACAAGGGAGGACCACTAACTCTACCAGGAAACCATGAATGACACACTGGCATTTAACAGCTGGCGCTTTTATTTATGATTCAAAGTTCTGCTTTAGATCCGAGGAGGCTGTTGATATCTCTGGACACTTTAATGGCACAAGAGATCAGTTATCACTTAGGGCTTAAAGCCAGGAACTAGAGCCCAGCGGTTGTAGCAGGAGCTAAGAGCCAAGGCACTTGGGAACAGAACCTCGAGACAAAATCTGACTTGCCTCCAGGTCCCTTACCAACACACTCCGTGCCTCAATTTACCCAGCCGCTGGCCAGGCATGTTTCCCTAAGTTTTCTGAGCGACAGGAGACAAAATAATTAACAGCTATAGCATACTTAGATCCTCAGATAGGAGGTGCTGCAAGCCACACGTCTCATTATACATAAAACTCTTGATTTGCTGCCAACCCTGCCCCTTCGGCCTTCCCAGGGGTTAACCAGACAACAGGCACTGCTCAGACAAGTTGAGCACACAAGACAGAGGGAGGGATGTAAGGCCTAACAGACAGAGAGGTTGGGTGTCTAGACCTAAGTGCCTTGGTTACCAGGTTCAAGAAAAAGGACGGTGGTCAGGGTGGGGTGATGAAAAGGAGGTGAGAAGTGCAGTTTTGGGCTCCAAGTGGTTAATTTTGCAGGTTGATGTACACACACCTGCCATACAGGTGAGATATGTGCCTCCAACGTATACCTTCCAGGAACACTAACCAGGGAGAGGGCAGTTCAATCAAACTAAAGAGAAGGAAGGGCGGCCCAGTAGCCAGACCTTGGCAGAATTTAGTTTGGAGAAATATGGAGAGTCAGAACGCCGGGAGTGGGGCGCAGGTGAGAAAAGAGACAGGGGGCTACAGGGACCAGGAGGGCGGACGGGCGATGACAACCACTAGGACGCGGTGAGCAACAGGGTGGGTGGCTCGGACACCTGTGGAGGAGACCCCCGGGCGAAGGCGAGCAAGGCAGGAGGATGGCCTGAGGCGGGAGGCGGCGGCGGACGGGCGGGGCGAGCAGGCCAGGCCCAGACCAGGGCGCCTCGCCGCCGGGGCCGGGCCGGTGGGTCCGAGCGGGGTCGGGGGCGCCCTCCGCGGCCCCTCCCCGGGAGACAAAGGGCCGGTGGCTCCCCCGAGCCCCGGCACGGCGCGGGTCGGGCGCGGCGGGCGCAGGCCGGCCTCGGAGCTTACCTGGGCCGCCCGACCCGGCCGGGCCGGCGGGGGCTGCGGGTCCGGAGCGCAGCGCGCGGTGGCCTGTTCCGGGGCGCGCTCAGCCCGAGCAGCTGCGGCGGCGGCAGCAGCAGCAGCGGGAGCGGCCGCCTCAGCCTCCGCCTCCCGCTCGGTGAGTCACCGCGGTGGGGCGGGAGGGAGGCGCCAGGCAGCCGGGGGAGGGCCCGGCGGAGGGGGCGGCATCTGGCTCGGCGCGGGCGGCGGAGGCGCAGCGACGGCAACGCCCCGAGGGAGGCGGCCTCAGAGGGCCGGGCGCCGGGAGGGGCCTGCGGGCGGGGCGGGGCGGGTCTTGGGACGCGCATTGGTCAACTCAGGCGGTGGGGCGGGGCCTTGCCGCGTGCGTGGACGCTCACTGGCTCTTCGGGCGGAGGAGCGCGGCCAGAGGCCTGGGGGCGGGGTCGCGAGGCGGGTGGGTGGGACCGGGTGGTCCGGGGGGCGAGCAGAGGGGAGGAGGGCGGGGGCTCCAGGGAGGAGGAGGGGGCCGAGGGAGTAGCCGGGTCAGGATGGAGCGGGCGCTGCGGTAAAGCCGCTCTGCGTGTCCCTGCTGCTCCTGGAGCACAGTAACCCCGTAAAAATAATGGCCTCTCCCGCACACCGGTCTGCGTTTAAAAACGGGAGCAGCCGCCGGGGCGAAATCGTTGGCGAGGCCAGTTTACCTAGAACCCCGGAAAAATCTGGAATGGACGAGGTTGCAGAACATTTGGAGGCGTGGTCTTTCTGCGTCGTAGGGCTGGAAACGTTGCTATCGTGGAATTTGGGGCCTAACCTGGGATCAGCGGAGCCCGGAGATGGGCTTCCGTGGGTCCCTTGAACTCTGAATATCCCGTGTACTGGTAGTGAGTGCATTTTTCGGTGGTGGTGGTGGGGGGTCGTCCATGATTAAAATGTTTCCACAGAAAGTCTGGCTCTATCTGGAGGGAGAGCAGCCCATTTTAGTCAAAATGTGAATTTAACACCCACCTTCCTTTTAAACGGACACATCTTTAAGTGTGATCTCATTTTCAACAATTTGATTTACCAGTTACATAGTGTGACTCTAACCCCAATTCAGAAGCCCCGCTTTCCCCACAACCACTCTTTTTACCCCTGTTCTGTCCCATCCTCTTCCACTCCCCTCTACATTTCTTCTCCTCCGCTATGCAAGTATTCAGGATACTTTTTTTTTTACTGTGTTTGTATGCCGTAATGTGTGTTTCTCTTTACTCTTTTGATTGAACAACTATACGTTAATTACATTTGAGGAGTATTTTAATGTTATTAAGTCATTAGATTATGACCTCTTAAAGGCCAGAAGTATGTCTTATTTATGTCTGTATCCCTGTCAGTGTCCAGAAGACTACCATACTCATAGCAAGAGCTCAACAAATATTTGCCAATACAGTGTACCATCCATCTGTGGTACTTCAAGTTTCCCAGAGTGAGCATACCAATGCAAAAAACTTATACATGCAAATTATTTTTATGTAAATATTGATGTTAAAACAAAATTGAAATTCAACATGTTGCTTGGTATTCAAGACACTATGTATAAATGATTTTCTTTTTTTTTTTTTTGAGACAGGGTCTTGCTCTGTGGCCCAGACTGGAGTGCAGTGTCCCTATCACAACTCACTGCAACCTTGAACTCCTGGGCTCAAGTGATCCTCCTGGCTCAGTCTCCCAAGTAGCTGGGACTACAGGCCCAAACCACCACAACCGGCTAATTTTTAAATTTTTTTGTAGAGACAGACTATGTTGCCCAGGCTGGTCTCAAACTCCTGGTCTCATTTGATCCTCCCATCTTGCATTGGCCAGCTGAGATTCAATAATCCCAGTGTTTTGGGAGGTCAAAGTGGGAGGATTGCTTGAGCCCAAGAGTTTGAGGTGGCAGTGAGCTATGATGATGCCACTATATTCTATCCAGAGCAACCAAGCAAGACCCTGTCTCAAAAAAGAAAAAAAGATGTATGTTTAAGGATAAAGGTGGGAAAGGAATGCATAAAATGATAATGTGTCAGTGTGAAATAATGAGTGTTTTTTCCAAGTTTTTCATATATTTTTATAGTTCAAAATTACAATACATTCATCAATACAGCCAGCCAGTTCTTCCCATCTGCTCAGAGTTGGAAAATTCTGCATTTCTAGATAGCAGTATTACTTTAGGATTAACTCCAGCTCTGCCCCTCTGTACAATCCTAGAATGAGACATGGAAGGCTGAGGAGGTAGGGAACATCTATTAGTTCTGACAGCCCAGTACCATCTCTCCCACTTGGGGAACTGCTCCTTCCCACCTCCCCCCAACCCCGGATGCTGGTGAGGCTACCAATTACAGTATTCTACCATACCGCCCCTCCACAAAAGAAAAACCAGGGGGACATGTGACCCAAACTGGACCAATGCAAGTAAGTGCTGCAGTCTCTTGACTATTGGCTAAGAGGTAGGATGTGACCTAAGCTGAGCCAATCTGAGTCTTTCCCTGAAATTTCCTGAATTGGAAATGAAGGGAAGCTTTCTCTTTCCCATTGGATCAAGAACTGTAAGAGTGTGACCTCAAGAACATTAGCATCATTGTCCACCCACCACATGGAAAGTCCTGAGAGAATGAGGCAATGTGACTGGACTGAAGCACCAAGATTTGCAGGGAGAGAGGGAAGGTCTTCTTCAAGGAGACTTTTCTCAATCTATGCTAGTTCCAATCCCACAGCATGGCTATAAACTCCAGGAGTGTAAGGACCATGTCACTGTGGCCCACTCCCACCTAGCATAGTACCTGGCTCAACAAATATTACTGCATAAATAAATGAATGTGTATATATTCCACCCAGGACTTTCCCTTCCTTTGGCCAGCCACTCCTTCCCCCCAACTCCTGCCCCCAACTCCATGACTACCAACCCTTTCCTCCTTACTCTTCTCTCACTAAATTTATGTTTCTATATTTTTTTCTTTCAGCTTTGGGGAGGGCCTCCATGTGGTCCCACAACATATATGTATATCTTTAAATAGTTGCTTTCTGGAGAAAAAAACTATGTTTTTTATACCAAATAACTATAACAACAAAATTTTCAGGCCAAGTAGGAAGCAACAGTGGAGACATAGCAGGCTGCAGAGAAAGAAAGCTATTTTAAAGCAGTTAGGGCCTTATGGCAATAGTGGTCCTCAAATTTCACTTCATAAGAAGTCCTTCCTGCTTTTGAGTTGAGCAGATGCAAGGTCAGAATGGGTGAATCAATAATTTCCAGTATACAGAAAGTCAAGAGAAAGAATCTTTTGCTTCCGTCCCTATGTTTGTCTCCTGTTTCCATTTGGTACAGCTCTAACTTCTCTGAGGACAGACAGTGATAAGGAGGCCAAGTGTGCAGCAGACAAAGAGGACCACGGTCACGTGCTATCTTCCTGTGTTGTGCCTTGGCAAATACTTGTCATCTAATTTTACTTTGGAGATAATAAGGAATTATTAAACATGATGATGAAAGCATTTTGTAGATCAGTGAATATACATATTTTGTGTCATGAGTGGGGTATGTGCAGCTGTGAACATCTGGCTCTCTGCCAGCCTGCCCCGAGAGTGTTGGTCTCTGCAGCATCTGATGGGTAGATCCTCCCGACATCACAGAATCCCACTTTTATGTGCTTGGGAACAGTATAAAGAAATAATTATTCAGTTCTTTGGTTGAGTGGTTTGATGAACCAACATGTCTTGTATTTTGTCTGAAAAAATACAAGCCTGAAACACTGTAATCACCTAGTAAGGATAAAGCAATTTAAACCTTAATTTGGATCCAAATACTCAGGTTATTAGTTTCTAAGCATAGCAGTCTTTTTATCACATTTTTTCCTGCTGGTTATTGTCCAATTAAAGACAAAAAAAAATGAACATCCCTAAAAGCAAACAGGCTTTAATTTCTGGGAATAAGTGATAAAAATAGCTGTATTCCCCTCTCCCCGCAAGCACGTATCATTGCATTTCATACTTGTAGATGCTGCAAGGATATCAGTGTATTCAGGTGAGACTGAAAAGACCATTCCTGACAAGCAATTCCTTCCTCACCCTATTGAGTACAGATCGCCTGGTAGTTTGTTATAAACAAATAGTAGAGCCTGATATTATTAAATATCTGAACTTTGCTCCTAACCTTCACCACTGGAAGACAGTAGCAATTTTCAAACCAGTCTGAGACTGTAACTCTCCTGTTTCACATTCATATGTTTATCTAGGGTTTTTCTGAAATCCATTGCTATTTGTAAGACAGACTGAGGTCTAACTTTGCCGTAATGAGACAGACACTTAGATTTTTGAATTTGAGAGATTGCTCAATCTAAATTAACTTTGCAGTTTTGTTTTCTCCACACCCCTCATCTCACTTTCTTTATTACTGTTCTTCTGGGAAATTACTTCCTATCAGCAGTACTTGCCCCTAGCTGGTGGATCAGAGGGGGCTCTTTTTTATGGTTAATCAACACTAAAGGCTGAGGGCGGCAAATCTACACCGCGGTGCCAGCTAATGAAGAGCCTCACATGAAAGCTTATGCAAAGGGGACCGGCATGGTGCAAATGTCCTGGGATCCAAGATTACTCACTCTTCTCCCACATGCTGCAGAACAGATAGTAATGATTATTAATTATTTAAGCAAAGAACATGAGAGCCAATACAGGCAGAAAAAAACAGAAAAGGAAGCTGCACTCTAGGATCCTCTGTTAAAATCACTTTAATTAGCACAAGCTATGGAGCCAAGGGAAATAGACAAAAATATTTAATAGCAAAAGAATTTTTAAAAATTTTCTACCACTTTTTTCCCCTAAAAAAAGACAACTCAGGTTATATTGGTACACATTGCTGAGGAAATAGAACTGCAGAATTGCTTCCACAGGCTCCCTTCTGTGATCACATATCAAAGAAAGAAAGTGAAACCTTCATGAGGTTTTCACTTCAAATCTCAAACCTCATGTGATTCCTGGTAGGTTTTACTTTTTCTCTGTAGATATCATGATACCTAGAATAGTTTTTTCCTATTAGATAAGCTGTGACACTATTTTAAAAGAAAGGCATAGTTTTTATTTTATTTTCAAATTCTAGAACTTGTTTGAAACCCATTGGTATTTCTGTCACAGTCCAACCTTTCCACATTGCCAGCCTCCCTGCAGCTTGTATAATACATTTCCTCTTATTATCATAGTTTTCATTTCTAATACAGTAACATTTAGAAGTGTCATTATTACTGTAACTAACCTGGCCTTGTGACTAGCAAGAGACCGTGTTTCCTTTGTGGGTGTCTTTTTCTGACTTTGTTCCAATATACACACTACCTTGCACTAAGTTCTTATGGGACATTTCAATCACATGGATTCATATGTTCACCTGACTTTTCTTCAAGCATATCCAGTCTCTTTAGTCAATCACTCCTTCAAGGAATATTTACTGAGTGCCTCCCAGGTACATGGCACTGTACTAGGCAGGAGATAGAGACCCAAATCACACCATATTGTCCTTGGCCTTATAGTGGGTAAGACAGACATCAATGAGTTATATGATTGAATAATTCATTGCAACTGTAGTTAAGTGCTAAAAGCTGATGTACAAGGGGCTGTGAGACCCTATAATTGGGACTCTAACCTTGTGTTAGGGTCCAGGAGAGCTTCCTTGGGAAAGTAACATTTAAGCTTACACTTGAAGCTTAAGTTGGAGTTAACTAAGTAAAGAGTAGGGAGAAGAGCAAAGCAGACAGTGGGACCAGCCCATTAAAAGGTCCTGAGGAGGAAGAGAGCATGGTGAGATCAAACAGCTGAGTGAGAAGGCTGGGGGGCTGGGGTGCAGAGTGATGGGGAAGGAGGCCAGGCCCAGATCATACAGGACTTTATAGGTCATGGTAAACATTTGCTCTTTATTCCAGGAGTAGTGAGAAATATTAAAGGGTTTAAACAAGAATGTGACATCATCAAATTTGTATTTAAATAGGTGACACAGCTATTGTATAGAAAATGGACTAAAATGGAACAAGAGCAGTATATTAGCCAGCTATTGTTGCAACAATGCTATATAACAAAGCACTTCAAAACTTAGTGGCTATGAGTTTTGCTCAGGGATCCGCAAATTGCCTGGCTTTGGGCTGTGGGTTGGCTATAATTCTGCTGGGTTGGGCTTGGATCAGCAGGATTTAGCTGCAGATTGGGATTAAGTCTGTTATACATCTCCTCCTCCTCTTCCTTGGACCAGAGGCTAGCCAGAGCCTATTCCTCTTAATGATGAATGGCAGAAGAACAAGAGCACTAAGCCAAACTGTAGAAGCACATTGAATGGCAATGGCTAAATTGTTTCATGGCCAAGTCCAAAACAGTGGGGTAAGGGAGTATATTCCACCCCAGTGGAGGAAGTATGAATACATATCTTCAATATATCAAAGCAGCTATGATCAAGGCGTTTTTCCATTCCGATGGAAATCAAGAAATGTCCATTTTTTTCTTTATTCTAAGCCACTTGGATTTAGCCCCTAAACAACCTGCTTCAATTTTGCCAAAGCTTGTTAACATATATGGTATAAAATTGGTTTATTATCAGATTTGATCGTTTAAAGAACAGTTTAGGGTCCCTGAGCCCAGGTTTTTCATTCAGGCTATGGATGCAGTATGTATATGATTTCTAGGTGGCCCAAAGCACTTGCTGTAACAATAAATGATGTTATGAGTTCTCAGAAACAAATTGTTCCCCTTTTGTATTTCCATGTAAAGATGAGATGAGTTTCTGTCAGGGCTAGCTCTACCTTGCCCAGAAATGCTCACTTTTCTGCCAGTTACTCCAAGGCTACCAATTCTACGAATGGAAAGGAGAGAAAGGCATAATAGGTACTCAGCAATGGACGGGTCTGGCACAGTGCTATGTACTTGAATTTTTAGACCTAATTTGTTATTTGAGAAGAAAAGCTGCCTTTTCTAAAGGTCCTATTTCTTATTTCATATTCTTATGCTTGGCTTTAACTTGGGTTCATCCTTTGCTTCCATTCTTTCAGTTAGGTGTGTATTCAGAATAGTCCTGCGTCTTTAATAGGAAGCTCGTCTTGCTGGGGACATCAATATTTTTGCTGGGTGTGAGGTTGAGAGGGGAGTTCATATAACTTAGGGGCAGCCCTGGGGAGTGAAAGTGAACTATTTTTAGCTGAATTCAAGTGGAGACAAATCACTTAAAGAATCCAAAGTTAGCAATGTCTTAGATTGACTTTAATCTAAGGCATTTAATTTCAGGCAACCTGAAATAGCTACAGACTCCAGAGTGTAGATCAAACCTATTGAGGGCCTCTCCTGGGAGATAAAAGGCGCTTACGTAGCTTGTATCATGAAGTAGTGTCGGCTTCTTCCATGCCCCTAGCACAGTGCTCAGCATGGGAGCATTTCTGCTCATCTTAATTAATTGGTGTCTAAGTACAGACAGAATAGAAGGGGCACTTATTTCACTAACAAGCAGAAAAGCTTTCTTAGGAAAGAGAAAAACACAGGCTCGCAAAAAGGAGGATGCAGGGAGAGGGAGTCCTCAAGCAAGCATACAGGGGACACTTACAACTTTTTAAAACAACTTTGAGCAGACAATTTCCATTTAATTTCTTTTCAGAGTAGGAAACACATAGGAGCAGGATGCTAAAGGGGCTCCAGTGTCTGGAAAAGATAAAGGGACTAGTTTTAATTTACCTTCCATTTCTGCTGCTAATGACACCCTGCTGAGACAGGCTATAGTATTAACACACAAATTTCCACCAGCCCAATAACATTCTTTCATTAGGACGTCTTGGGCTATTAGAAGATCTCTTTAGCATGACTTTTATCAGTAGAGGGAAATATAACAGAAAAAGTAATTTACCTCACCTTCAGGAAAGGAAAAGACAGGAGTAACAAACAGAATTGTACTCTTTCCCACATTAGGTCCTCCCAGTTAATTTTATGATCTGCAGATCTGCCTTTCCCATTATTTCAAATGGCTAGACTACGAACACACAGGCTTCCCTTAGGCAAACCAAACACATTGCTTCCATTTTATTTAGTAGTTTATTTTTTTTAGAGACAGGGTCTTGCTATGTTGTCCAGGCTGGACTCAAACTCTTGGGCTCAAGCGATCCTCCTGCCTCAGCCTCCTGAGTATAGCATTTTTAGAATGCATATATTAAGATTTTAAATATTTTATGAAAGTACTATTTTGCTCTTATACAGTTCTTTATTCTGTAATTTCAAAGCAAACTATACATTTAATAACCATTCTTCACAAAATATCTACATGAATACATGGAAGGCCACTTGACAAAGGAGAACCAAAATTAAGTATGAAAGAGTGGCTCTGGCCAGGCCCAGTGGCTCACACCTGTAATCCCAGCACTTGGGAAGGCCAAGGTGAGAGAATTGCTTGAGGCCAGGAGTTCCAGCCCAGAAGAAAAAGCAAGACACTTTCTCTTAAAAAAAAAAAAAAAAAGTGGCGGAATTAAGATTAAAAATGGAGTATTCCAACTTTCTTTCCAGTTAATATTTTCCAAAACAGCTTAATAACACATCTTAGTGAGATACGTATTTTATCAGATTGATTAAAGATGAGGTAAAAATTATTATAGATGAAAGAGATCATTTAGATAAAATTGTATAGACTGGATTATTTCCAAGTGTAATATTCTTTATAATATATAATATACATTAGAAGTGTTTCTAAGGATCCAGCTAATTATGATAGTCATAGATTTTTTTTTTATTGTTAGGTCTATTTAAAACACAATTTTGGCCAGGTGTGGGGGCTCATGCCTGTAATCCTAGCACTCTGGGAAGCCGAGACAGGGCGGATCCTTTGAGCTCAGGAGTTTAAGGTTGCTGTGAGCTAGACTGACACCACGGCACTCTAGCCTGGGGCAACAGAGTGACACTCTTGTCTCAAAAAAAATAAAATAAAATAAAACACAATTTTATCACTATAAAATAAATCTCTATGGTAATGCAACTGTATTAATGGTATAAACTCTTGAGAGTCTTATTTGAAAAAAAAAGGACTCTTTTAGAAAATTTAACAAAAAAA
>CAUYSK010070510.1:0-46482 GCA_963575035.1 Avahi laniger | reverse complement strand
ATTAATTTCTTTCTATTTTTGGTAGAGATGAGGTCTCGCTCTTGCTCAGGCTGGTCTCGAACTCCTGAGCTCAGAACGATCCGCCCACCTCGGCCTCCCAGAGAGCTAGGATTACAGGCATGAGCCACCGCGCCCGGCCTTTAAAACTTCTAAATAGCATTGATAATTAAGTCTTATAAACTAGGTACAGCTGATGTTAAATTTGGTTCCCTTAAAATGCAGAATGAGAATTAGGAGAATTCTGGTAAATATCCTGACCTGTCACCACAGGTTAGTTTTGGTACTTTATAAAAATGGGATCTGTAGTATGTACGTTTTTGTTATGTATTTTACGTATCATTGTACTTGTAAGTAAAATATTCCATGTTAGAAGTAATAATGGTTTTGTTCATTGCTATTAATATGTAATAGTCTATTGTGTGAATATTGTTCTCTTACCCAATGTGCTTTAAAGTTTTTATAGCACTAAAACTTCATTAATTTTTTTGTAATTTTTAAGGGTATTTTTACAAGTCAATTATTTTACTTTAGGATATGAAGTCAAAATAAATGAAGTCAATAATAGCCACCAATGTTCACGTTTATAGCTTGCACCAGTTTAAAATCTAGCTCAATTTTGCACATGTAGAAATGTATTCTCACTTAGAAAATGGGTTAGCCTGCTAAAACAGTAATGATTTTACAGAATTGAATATTTGGAGGAAGAACTCTAATTTTGTGCTAAACTTTGAATTTTATGGTGTATTGTTTTCCTTTCCTAAAAGATAAGTATCTGTGTTGCAGCTGGAGGCCTGTGTACCCAATTTTCCTCAGTTTTCACATTTGTGAGATGAGGAGGCAGCCTGACAGGGGTGTCAGGAAGAACATAGACTCCAATTAGGTCGGACAAACCTAATTGAAATCTTAGCTCTTCTCTTCGCAAGTCATGTGACCAGGACAAGCCCTCTGAGTGTAATAGCCTTTTCAGAGTTGCCGGTGAGGATTAGACAGAATGGACGGTGCACACACCTGGCCGGGGTAGGGGAATTAGTAACTGTTTTTTCAGTCACCTTGTAAGGAAGTTGTAAAGATGTGAAGGAATCATATGATCTTCTAAAGCCACTCTGTATTACCTACCTTATGTACTGAACCACCAACGTAAACGTGGTCAGGGAATTGAGAAGACTTTAGAATGATTCCTCTTTTTTTAAGTGCATAGATGCTCATTCTTGTTGGCTGTCTAGCTGGATATCAGTCTCTAAAGCATAAGCAAATCTTTAATATTTAATCCCTTAATTGCACACTAAAAAAATAACATCTTTAAAACTTTGTTCTGAAAAATGACAGTCCCCGACACCACCTCTTCTGTGAAATCTGCTGTGTTCTCTAGTGTGCACTCCTCCTCCCTTGCTTTGGACTTGGACCTGGTAAGTCTCTGCTCCCAGCAGATTGTAAGCTCCTTGATGGCAGGACCGACTCTTACGGGCAGGTGCCTAGAGGAGAAACTTCCCGTAACTGGTGGGATGAACAATAGCCAACTCGGCTTTTTGAAATCTGTTGCTTTTCAGTCAATTTACGTGATTTCATGAAGTGCAAAGGAGTTTAAAAACTTTTGGCCAGAGATAGCTGAAAGCTTTTCTCGTTAAATACTTGTTTTTAGCATTCCATACAGTTGAATTGGTTGAAATATTTTCTTCTTATTTGTGAAAACTGATCTTTACCTGACACACAAATGGAATGCTCAGGTGGGAAAATGAAGTGCGGCTGGTTGGTAGCGATGATGAGTCACACAAGAGTTGGGTGAGGGGGTCCGGGCAGCAGTGCCGTAACTCTGCCGTGGAAGTGTTAACTGGGGTGGCCACGCACGCGGTGAAGGAGGAAGGCAGCAGAAGTCACTGGGTGCTGACGTTCACATCAGGTTGTCTGCAGCCAGCTGGCTGAAGGGGGTTGCTAGTACTCAGGAGGGACTCTTCCCTTTCCTTGCGGCCTCCTGAGCCTGTGAGGTTACTCAGACAGTACGAATTCCTCTGGTGGGGTTGTTATCCCACTATCATCTTGAAAATTTGGCAAGCCAAACTAATTTTGAGAACTTTTCTACTTGAGCTGTGATACAAAATCAGTTTTTTAAAGAAATTTTGGCTCTAGTTACTACCTTTAAAAAAAAAAAAAGAGAGACTATTTTTATTTTTGTTTAATGGTAAGGTACTTTTGTTTTTGGAAAACTAGATAAAACTTTTAGTACCAGTTTTATTGAACTTTCTTCCACTTCGTCTTATGGTACTGATACTTATCTAGTGTATGTTCTTTGTTCTTCATTATTCCCTAAACAGAATCATACGGAACGTAGTAAAGAAGGGAAAGATTATTAAGAAGCTTAGGAATATTATTTTTAATTGAAAATTGAGAGTCTCTTACCCTCAGCACTGTTGGCAGTTTGGGCCAGGTAACTTTGTTGTGAGGGCAGTGCTGTGCTTTGTAGGATGTTTAGCACATCTATGACCTCTACCCACTAGCCACCAGTATCCCTCCCCCCTCTCACTGTGACTCCTAAAGATGTCTCTAGACATTACCAAATGTCCCCTGGGCAGCAAAATCATCACAGTTGAGGACCACTGATTTACTCTTAATTAAGCTCTAGACAGTATGGGATCTGGTTAATAGTGTAGGCTCTGAAGTCAGATTCCCTGGGTTGAAATCCCAAGTCTTCTTTGGCCAAGTGACAACCACTCTGACCCTCAGTTTTCTCATCTCTCAAGTGGGAGAAAATATTATTACTCAGCTCGTAAGTTAGAATAAATGAGTTAATGCACGGAAAAGTCTTTGCTTTAAGAATGGCTCCCAGCATATTATAAATGCTCAATAAATGTTAACCATGATTATTACTACTTATAAGACTATTGGGTATTATATTATGTCTTATTTTTTCACCATATCATAGAATGGAGTCCTAAGAGGAAATCATAAGTGAGAACATTTCTTTGCAAATTAATCTTCATTTTGAAAAGCTGCATTGCTGCATTTTCTGGCAGGCAGTGTGGTGACACATGAATGGATATCGGACTCTTTCGACAAGTTCCTTTTCTTTCCTGTCTTTGGTTGTGATCCCCTCACCGCCTACCTCATATTCTAAGTGAGGAACTTGGTATTGTGTTAACCTCTTCTTTCCCATAAATCCCAGGTGAGTGTCCAGATCTATACAATCTGCTTCTCCACTGACCATGACCCCTCGTGTGGACATCTGCAGTGGTTTGGGAGTGGACTGATGGATGAACCCCTGGAAGTCTTCCCTTCACTTCAGGCTTTAGTCTATTCATGCCTGTTAGATCTGACTCTTAAATACTAAATAGCCTTTGAACGTAACAAGTAACTCTCTCCTTCACACTGAGAGTGTCTGCCCAGTGACATCGCTCCACCTGGTTGAAAACCTTGAATAATCCCCCATCATATACCAGACAAGCCCCCACGTCCAGGGACTGGCACACGAAGTCTTTCACAGAGTGGCCCCCATACCTTTCCAGCCTCCTTTCTCCACTGGGACCCCATTGCTCTGCTTCAAAATTCAGTCAGTGGAGAACTGTAAGAGATTACTACTTTTAGGATCTTGTCTTTTATGTAGGTGAAAATAAGGACCAAGTGTTGGTCCTTGTTACTAGAATTCAAGAGCCAGCTGTGCAAAAGTAAAATATCCCATCACTCACTGTGTGCAATGATGACCCTAATGAATGCGGAAGAATTCACTACCCGCTGATGAGAATTCAGTCTAGAACTGTGAACTGGATGCTCCTTAATTTAATGATTTTCCTTGATGCATGTTTTGTTTCCACAGCTTTTAATAAAATGTTGTTTGGCATCTGTGCAGATGGATTCATGCAAGCCAGAGGTAAATAAGTCTAGAGAATGAATAGAGTGTTTCTTTGGTATCCTTGGTGGGGGATCCCCCACCAAGTCATGTGTCTAGAAATCCCTGTGGCCCAGTCTTGACACTGTTTATTTGTAATGTTGTGTCTTTATGCCTGCTGCTTACCATCTCGCCATTCCCTTGTCTTCTAGTCGGGACGTGGGTGTGGAGAGACAAACACCGGGGCTGCCAGGAGAGCGCCGAGCTGCCCCTTCCCGCGGGCAGTGCTCTCTCAAGGCACCTGCTCCTCGTACTTCTTGTTGGTGCTTGGCGCGTGCTCCCTTTCCCCTCACAGCTGGCTTGAGGCTGAAGCAGTTTTCCACAGCATCTGTTCACCAAGGCAATTCTGAAGCTAGTTGGGCATTTTAATGGCCATAAAACAGAATTGCTGTGCAAAAGGCCTTTCAGCAATTTAGCTAAAGGCTTTAGAAACAGTGGAGATATTTTCACTTAGGAAAATTGGCACTAATGAAACAGGTGGGGATACCTTTCCTCTAAACGCCACCATCTTCTGTGTTTAAATACCACAAACCACTCATCAGAAGAAACTTTACCACCTTTGCTGTTTCGGTTTATATTAAACCTTTCTTTAGATTTTGGAGTGATTCCGCAGAGATATTTTGGTTGTAAATGTGAATCAGGTGTCAAAAAGCCTAATTTGTGCAGCTGGCAGTTTGGGATCCGTTCTTAGACGCCGTGCATGTGCGTGAGCCACGGTCGGCAGGTGCGGTGTCAGGGAGAATGTGGGTGGCACTGGGGTAGGAGCGCGTCATCACCATAGATATACTCCCAGTTGACAGAATATGACTTTTATTTGACTCCAAAACGTTAATTTACGATTGGTAGGGATGGGGAGGTGCGACTCTGATACAATTAGGTGTTTACTCATCTGTTAAGATGAGTTCAGTAAGTCTAGAAATGCTTAAAATGTTATGACTAATTTTTAAAGACAATTTTCAGGATTGTGGAGTTTAGATGATATAAATAAGGGTTAATACCAAGTGATTTTACAGGCTAGAGAGAAGTAAGAGTTTCCTTAGGAGTTACTTCCGTCAGCTTAGACCAGAGATGAGGTGGCTTAGACTAGTGAGATGACTAATTTTATTGTTAACTTACCTAAGCCATGGTGCCCATGTACGTGGTCAGAATTCATTCTACATTCTTTGAAGGTGTTATTGGATTAGATTAACAGTTAAATCTCTGGACTTTAAAGCAGATCGTCCCCCATAATGTGGGTAGGCTTCATCCAATCAGGTGAAGGCCTGAATAGAACCAGAGATTAATGTACCCCAACCAAGAGGGAATTCACAGCAGACTGCCTTTAGACAAACTGTAGCATCGGCTCTTCCCTGGGTCTCCAGACTGCCAGCCTACCCTGCAGATTTTGGACTGGCCAGCCTCCGCAATCATGTGAGCCGATTCCCTAACAGAAATCTGTTGCTTTGTAAATACCATCCTATTGTTTTACTTCTCGGAGAACCCTAATACAACTAGGGTGGTAGCGGTGAAAATATAGGGACGTGAGCATATTTTTGAGGAAGAAACAACAGGATTCTCTCAGGAATAAGTAATTGTAATTAATGGGTGGAGATGCTGTTCACTCAAGTGAAGGCAACAGAGAGGAGCTGGTCTAGGGGGAGATTCAAGGGTTTGGTTTGGGACCTGTTCAGCTTGAGGTGCCAATGAGCTGTGGCTGGAAGAGTTGAGGGCACAGATTGGATATATGATTCTGGAATGCAGCGATGTAGAGAGGGGCAGGAGATTTAGGACTGAACACTAGAGAATTCACCATTCAGGAAAAAACCAAAAAGGAGTGACCAGAAAACGAGGAGAACCAAGAGAGCTTGATGTCATGGAAGACGAGAGCAAGAGTACCAGGGCAAGAGTAGCTGACAACAGCAGATGCTGCTGGGTGGTCCAGTAAGATGAGGCTTAAAAGGACGAGCCTGTTAGATTTGACCGTTTGCAGAATGGTGGTGACGATGGCTGGCGTAAATCTGATAGAGCACTGGGAGCAGGGTCCAGCATGGCGTGGCCTGAAGGACGAGTAGGAGATGAGGAAGTACAGAGCCCGCCATGGGGCAGCTCTTCAGAGAAGGTGCACAGTGGTGGGGAACAGCAAAACTAGCGGAGGTAATGAGGGTTTGGGGGTCCAGGGAGGTGTTTATTTTTCACTTTTTCGTGATGGGTGATAAGAGGGCATGTTCAGATGCTGATGGAGATGACCAGTACAGTGGAATACTGATGATGAGGAGAGGGAGAGCATAAGTGAAGGACCGCCTTGCAAAAGTGAAAAGGAAACGTGTCCCAGCGCAGGTGACTGTGAGGAAGGGCATCATGAGGTGTAAGGGGAGGAAGGGAGAGGGGTCCTCTGCAGGCAGATTTGCTGTTGACGAGGATGAGAGATGGCCCATCTGGTGCTTTTCTCTCCTCAGTGCCAGATAAGGGAATGGAGTGGCAGGAAGGGAGTTTGAAGAAAGAGGTAAGGAGGAGAGTGGGGAAGGTTTTCTGTAGATACTCCAGAAACAGAGTTGCTAGGATAGCACTGGGAGTTTCAGTTTGAGGAGAGCAGGGTACTGATGAGTAATTAGAGATATCCAAGAGCATTGGTAAAGGGATTGGAGGAGGTAATCTGTAAGGGTGAGAGGTTATATATATGGTGTGAGTTAAGGGGTCCAGTTGTATTATTTTCTGGAGAAGCAGTTGTGCCCCAGCCCTTTTATTGAACAGTCCTTTTTACTAACTTTACCTGCCACCGTTCCTGTGTATTAAACTTCCATATTATACTTGGATCCCTCTTTGGCTCTCTGTTCCGTTCCCTGGATCTGTTTGTCTCTTGCTGTGTAACATTTCACTCTCAGGCAGAGCAGGTTCCTTCAACACATATGCAGTAGTTTCTCTACACCTACCGCCCAGAGGGAGTTGCTTGGTAAGACGTAAGTTCATTCTCAGTGTCATTAACTGTCACCAAATTGTTCACCAAGATGTTTGTAACAGTTTACCCTCCTACCAGCAGTATTTCTGTTTCTCCACATTTCTCACAAATACTTGATGTTATCAGCTTAATAGTTGCATTTTGGGGAGAGAATTTTGTTGACCTCTTCATTTCATCATGTGGGAGTCAGAAGACTCAAGGTTTTTATATATTTGGGTAAATTTGTCCCTCCCACACCTGTTTTTGTGGCGTGTGCTTTTGTGTCTCTTGTTTAAATGATCTTTCCATATCCTGATGTCGTAGAGATTGTTTCTGATCCTGTCTTTTAATAAGTTTAAATGTTGTGCTTTTTGTAGGTAGGAAGTTAAACCATCTGGAATTTATTTCGTTTAGGTTGTAAGTTAAGACCCATGTAAGTTTTCCCTGTAGATAAACAGTCTTTTTTCTACGTAGATAAACAATTTGCATTGTACTTTCGCTCATTAACTTGTAATGCTTTCTCAATCAAATATATGAAACCCCTACATAAATGTGAGGACCCACACGTATAGCTCTCGTTTCTCTTCCATTGGTCCGTTTATCCCTGTACAGCATCATACCTTTTAAATTATTGCACCTTTATGATAAATCCTAATGTCTGGTAAGATAAGCCCCACTCACCTTGTTCTTCAGGAGCGTCTTGACTATTCTTGGCCCTTTTCTCTTCCATATGAATTCTAGGATCAAATTGCCAGGTCCCATCAAAAGGCATGTTAGAGTTTTGTTGGGAATTTCGTGTAATTTGTAGATTAATTTGGGATAAAAATTATATAGTATTGAGTCTTCCTATCCATTAACATGATCTCTGTTTAGGCCATCTTTTATGATTTTTAGTAAGGTTGATCTACATAGAGATCTTTCATATCTTTAAAAAATTTAGACTTGGGTAACTTATGGTTATGATTGCTATCATAAATTATATTCATTTTTAAAGTTACATTTTACAATTCTTTGTTTTTGGGGAAAAAGGAGCACTGTTGATTTTTGTATATCCATGCATATAGTTGCTGGTTCTGTTTTCTACCTGTTCTTTGGTTAATTTTGGTATTTCTATATTGCATTAGAAAATTTTCTCTCTGCTCTGGATTTACCGACAAAATTATACATAATGTACAGTTGTATTTCTCTTAATCATTCATATCTGTAATTATATCATCTTTTCTATTTCTAATATTGTATGGTTTTGTTTCACTTTTCCTTTTTTCTCTTTTTTTTTGCTTTGATATTTTTCATTTTACTCATCATTTCAAAGAGCCAGCTTATGACTTTACTTATTTTTTCTACTGTTATTTATTTTCTTAAATATTATTAAATTTAGCTCATATCTTTTCCCTCTCTTCCTACAATAATTCTATAAACAAAAACAATTTTGTTACTGTCATGTATGAGCCAAAAGTTTCTCTGTTGCTGCCCAAGGTCTTTCTCATGAGAGTAATCACACGATGTTTCTGAATCATCCTTAGGGATTATCCTGAATGTCTCTACATTACCCATATTTGGAAACTGAATGTTGCGGTTCTGCTTGGGATCTAATCACCATTGACTTCTGTTTTTGTTTATACAAGGGACAGTTTAGTTGGGTCATTTCTCTTCCTTATATGTTGCTGCTGAGGCAGAATCCAGTTAAAAAACCAAGAACCATGAGAATGAGAGTGTTCAACTAATCACAGATGGCAGATTCCTAAACTTAATTAAAAACCATTCTTTATTATCGGGAATTTTAAAATGGAAGATTATATTTAAAGTAATACATTAATTAAATCTACCCAAAGCTTCATGGTTCTTCCTGTGTATTTCTCATGGTGTGGTTAGCAGTGAACTAAGGTTTTATAACTAGCAAGTGTGAGTGAAAACTGCCCTATAAATAATTAACTCTAATGGCCTGTTTAACACAGTCATCCTGATTTAAACACAAACCCTAGAGGTTATATAGACAGATAAAAGTTGGTTTGGTAAATTAAAATGTGTAAACATAAATGATAAAGCAGCCAGCTATTTATTCAATATTTACATATAATTTTAATTCAGCTTACCAGGTTCCAGAGATTTAATTAAGCTGTACTGCAAGTTCTATTTATGGTCATGCCGTAGACATAGGTGGTACTCAATAAATCTTTGTTGACTTGATGTTGATTGGATGTACCTGGAGTTTACCTTCACTCTAGAAATTACTGTACCTTACATGGGTGGCAACACTAGGTATATTCAGATGGTAGACAATAGGTCTGTATCAAGCTTAGGTTTTCTGGCAGTCAGCAGTTTAAGTGATTAATAATGAAGTTCTTACAATAGAGGGAGCATTGATTTAAAGAATTCAAAGCCTCAGTAAAAATGTTTATATTCTTTGTAATCTGGGTTATAATTCATTTTCAAAATACTTGTTGTTACTGTTGATTGAGCAAAGCAGAAAGTATTTCCATCCACTTTACTTGTACCACACCACACTGCTATAATAATAATGAGAGCTCGAATATAGAGTGCTTGCTGTCTGCCAGATACTGTGCTCTAAGAGCTTTTCATATGTTCCCTTATTTTTCCTCACGGTAGTTTCACGAGGTAAGGCCTTTATCATCTCCATTTTTCAGATGAGAAATCTGAGGCATAGAGTGATTACATAACCTCTCCAAGGTCACACAGCTGGTGAGAAGGGGAGTGTAGTCTCAAGTCTGGGTCTTTCTAATGCCTGAGCCTCCTTTCATAACCGCCACACTCTATTACTTCCTCTTACCATATAGGGTACAGTCTAGAACTGGAAGTGATGACTAAGAAGGAAAGAAACCTCATTAAAAGCTGGCAAGATAATCAGTATGACCACCACTCAAGCAAAAATACATACCCATGTGTTGAAAGATAAGATTTTCGATTTTTGAAATGCCAATGACTGTAAGTGAACAGTGAATAGTTTGGGCAAAGATGATTCTTTTTTGAGTAACTGAATTCCTGACTCAAGTCTCTCCGTATTAAAGTTCCTGTTAGACTAGTTTTTAATATCATAGCGGGCCTTAGCAGAAGAACCATTGGCATTTTCCTTATTTAGCTTACATTTGCATTTCAGACAAACATGCTGATTGTTTGGCTTATGGATTTTGCCTGTTTAATGGCTATTAGTGATCATTATTAAATGAAACTGTCTAAAGATTTCGCAGGTTTGTTTGGATTTCTTAGGCCTTTTTTTAAATATCAAAACAGTACACAATCATCTTTAATATTAAAATACTTCGGATCTAGGCATAGAATGCTAATTAAAATAACATTAAGCTTTGGTCTTTAAATGTGAACTCAATGAAGAGCACTGGCCTATGAATTTGCAGGCCTGGAACTTGCTCCCTGTTATGGGGGTCCACACAAACGATTCACTCGCTCTGAGCTTTAGTGAGGAAGCTATAAAATGCACCTGCATGTAAGAACTGTTTCCCTGCAGTTCTTCATATTCATTATCTATCAAAGAATGATTCTGGATGATTCTGGCAGTTGTTTTTCCATGAGAGTGTTACTTAGGAGACATGTAGAAGATAAAGATAAGCTAGAACCCATGATAGATTTTTTTTCACGTGGTAGGTCTGCAGGCTGCCTTCCACTTGATGTGAGATAATCATTTAACCTGAGTCTTAGACAGTTATGTATCCAGCAATGATAGATACCCAGGAAAGATCTAGGGATTTTAAGAACTGTAGCACTGGTACTCTACTTTTATGTTCCTGTGTACAGAGAATTTTTTTTTTTTTCAGGATGGATGAGTGGATGGATAGGTGGGTGGGTGGATGCATGAGAGGGTGTAGAGATTTTTCCATGCATTCAACCAACATTTTTAAGAGCCTACCATATAGATGTTATTTTGAAAAAGGAAAATACTTCTCCCTATATACTTTGGTTGAATCATATTGTTGAACTTCACTTGAAATCATTCCGTTCTCTTAGGCTGTCATCCACTTCATCACAGAGTTGGTGAAGTGATGCTTTTGAGCTGCTAAGCATCTCTTGCTCTCAGTGGGTGGTTAACTTGCACCATAGTTTACCGAGATACAGTTAGGAATGTTTTAACCAAGAATCCAGCTAGCTAAGTATTTATAGTAATGCCATCGATGGTTACTCAGTTCATATTCTTTTTCTACAAAGGCTGAATCCTCATGGCTCAAGTCATTTTAAAGTTAAAACAGGCTTCTTAACCACAGGCTTACAATAATATTAATAATAACTCACTATGGTGACAAAAATGTGTAGAACATTTACTGTGTGCTAGATATTGTTCTAGCATTTGACATGTGTTAACTTGTCTATTCTTACAACTCAATTAGATAAGTTCTGTTAACAGATGAAGAAACTGAGGCACAGTGATGCATGAGATAACCTGCCAGTGTCATACAACTACTAGGTGATGTGCCAGGTCTTCAAAGCCCAACCTAAAATGGTACAACTGAGGCCATGTAAGTTATTTTTTCTAACAAAGAAATACTCTCTTATTGTCACCAAATAACAATGGGGATGATTGTAACATGCTTGTGAATATGGGAGGAAAAAGTATATAGGACATCATCCCTTTAGTAAAAACAATATATATTTTTAGGAAATTTTGCCTTAAATATAAAAATAATGCATTAATATTTGCTCTTTTATCTTTTGCTTAGTTTTCAGTTTTTCTATAATGGGTGTACATAACTTACTCTGAAATAGTTCAGACAAAAAAATATGTTTGTGTATATGTATCTCTTTGTCCACATACACACAAAATATATATAATAAGCTTATGTGTGTGATGTATGTAGAGGGCTTCTGTATCTGTAAACTTTCTTTTCTGGGAATTATCTGATTTATTGTGAAAACATTAGTGTTTATTTCTCAGAGTTGGACAGTGAAGGACAAAGCAGTGATTCAAACTGCAGTGAAACGGTTAAAACACGATGTTTATGAGGCCATTTATTAGCTTTATAAAACAAAAATTTACTAAGTACTGCTAAGGATGCCCATACTATACAGGTGCTTGTGAGCAAGATAGGTTCAGTCTTCATCCTGGTCAACCTTGCAGCCTGGTATAAGCTCATGCAAGTGATGAGGGCTATTGTTTTGGAAAGGGATTATGGCTCCAAGAACAGGGGCTCCCACCCTACTCTGAAGAGTAGAGAAAATCAGCTTCTGCAGACAGTGACTTTTCAGCTCAATCTCCTGAAGAAAGATTAGGAGTTAACTGTGTTAAATAGTGAGTGGGATAGAAGGAGGATGGAAAAAATATAGAATGAAGAAGAAGTAGCAAATGCAAAGGCCCCTGTAGCAAGAGAGGATAATGACAATTCCTGCCTCTGGGCGGGAATAGAGACCTGAGAGCAGTGAGCAGGCTGAGCTCCCAGACAGACTTGTCAGCCCGAATATCAGGAAGATATTAGAGGGCTTTCAGCAGGGGCCTGCTGATGGGATTGAATTTCCATCTTAGAATAGTCACATTGGTGATTGCTCTGATGTTGGAGAAATGATTAAAGATTTCAAAGTTGGTCAATACCTGGAGATCAGTTGGAAGCTGTCGTTCAGACAAGCGAATGTGATGTTTTAGGCTAAGTTTGTGGCCGTGAAAATAAAGAGTAGTGAACGGCTTAGCATGACATTGACGTAGTCGATTAAACTGGATGCGTGGATCAATCCTTAGGCTGGTTGGATGTGGCAGGTGAGAGGGTGAGAAGCCTAGGGTGACTCCAAGCTTCTGACTTGAGGAAATGGAAGGGTACTGTGAATCCTGGAGGGGGACCACAGTCTTTTTGTTTGGGGGGAAAGGGGAGAGAAGATGATTTCAGTCTTGGATATGCTGAATTTGAGGCATTTCTGGGATCTACAAGTACTAGCATTCAGAATCCCATAAGATGTTTGGGTCTGGGGCTCAGAAGTGAGGTTTGGGTAAGATTAGGGAGATTTTGGCAAAAGATGGTGTTTGGAGAAAGAGCGGTGGAGTTCCCGTAAGAAGAGCTTTTAGACCGTTGAGAAGACTGGATGTATTCGAAGGGCCTGGTAGAGAGGGAGGAGTCTATGAGTTACGTCGGGGGTGGGATGAGAACCTGAGGGGCTTCAAGACCAGGGAGTGGGCAGCAGACTCAGGGGCTGCAAGAGGTCAGGAAGAGAGGACTGAATAAACCGCACCAGCACCCTGCGGGGTGCTCTTACGCTGGAACATGGAGCCCTGGAGATAGCATGGGTACATACTAGCTTGGGTGGGCTGTGACACTGGAGGTGGGGCTGAAGATATGGGGATGGCAAGCCAGGAACTCATGTAACTGGACTGTGAATGGGAGATGGGAATGAGATATTGGTGGGGAAGTAGAGTCAAGGAAGGGCTTTTGCTACTTTTTTTTTTAATATGCAAGAGTTTTGCTTAAATGCTAAAGATCATGAGCCTATGGGGAGGGGGAGATTGATAATTCAGGGGGAAGATAATTGATTAGGCAGGCTCCTAGAGGAGGCAGATGGAGTGGCCTGAGCTTAGCTGGGACTGGCCTGAAAAAGCATTAAAACCTTTTCTGTTGTAACAGGAGAACAAAGGAAAGCTCGGAAGTGTCAAAGGCAGTGACTCAGTACAAAGTTAAAATGAATGTTTAAAAAGCAAAACCATCCTGTGATTTCAAAAGTAAATAAAATTTTGTACCTTCAGATAGAATTTTTTTGGAGCTGGAGACATGCTGGTTGCTCTTGTCAAGCACAGCGCCACTCCAAGGGGATGTTGCAAGGACCTCTGATGGCTTTGAGGTACCTGTGTCCTGGGATTTCTCCGTCAGTCACGTTACCCTTTGCTGGATGCTGGATCTAAGGAGGGGAGCAGTTAACTAAATGCATTTGAAATAAAAGGCTGTTCTAAGTATCACGGTGTTTAAGGGGATAATTGGAGAGTTGGATTTTTTTCCTGTAGACTAATCAGTAACCATTATTTTGATGCATGCAAAGACTACAGATAACCTACCAAATAGCACTTAGGTTTCAACCAAATGCTCCCAGCAGGAAGTGCAGCAGCTATTCAGAAGTTTACTGTCTCAAAGGTTGAGTACTGACGTGACACACTTCATTTACCAGGGTGTTTGCAGTAGGAAGGTGACCTAATTAGAACAAATGGTAACTTCAGGAACTTTCTGATTACAAGGCCAGTGCCTCAGATTACTTCCCTTTGCTAGATCAAAACAGATTAGTTGTGACTAGTTGTCAGAATTAGAGAAACACAAAAGTTATACCCAAACGTAGGTTTACATATCACCCTTCCATTTCCCTTTCAAGAAAAAAAATTTTTAAAGTTATTCTTAGTTGACGAAGTATCTCTGTTGCCTGTGCCCATCTTACAGTATTCTCCTTCACTAGATGGATCACACTTGATAAACGTTTTAAGAGCTTCCTTTCAGTTTAACTTCATTGTTCTGGTTATAGCAAGTGCTCCATCCAGTAAGTTGTCATTTCAGAGTCCAGTAAATGACTCTTTTCACGTGCTAGACTGCATGTGATATTTCTATTTCCAGTATTCCATTAAAGGCCACTTTGTTTTTCTAATGGTTCTACATTTCTAGAATACACAGAGTGATTTCCCTTCACATGTTTCAAAATAACATAAAAATCCTGGACTTTCTCACCAGCCCACGCAGTATTCTGTGACTTTTCTCTTTCCTCCTTGAACGTTTCCTTCGTTTCCTGCTGTTGAGTGTTTTATCAATCTAATACCAATTTCCCGCTCAGCTTATGGCTCTCATACACTGGCTGTTAACCTTTGATATGGAACTCTGTCAAGCGTTTTCTGAATTCCAAGATCATTGCTACTCCTTTTATTAAACGTGTCAGTATTATCCTCAGAGGGATTTGCTGCGTGTTATGTGAGAATGACTTGCCATTCCTGAAAGCATGTTGGCTATGCCTAATCAAATTGTGTTCAGCAAGTTATCAAATAAGGGCCCTTAGTTTTCAGTGATTACAAGGTAACGAATTATAAGTCTGCAGTGAAATCCCGGGGAGATGGCGGAAATTAATAAAAAAAATTACCACCCAAGAGCAGAGCGAACATAAGGTTTTAAGATTCATGAATTGTATCATTTCTGACCACCCTTAGACACGTGCTGAGATTACTAGATCCTAATAAATAATATTCTCTGCATATTGCCAACAAGGCCAGTAGAGCAAACAATTACTGAATAATCTCTGTATAAATCCTAATGTTGTTGTCATTGTCATCACATCAAAATCAGAACAGCTTACACTCTCGACTGATGACTCTATCCCAGTCACCGTACTAAGAATTCGATGTATATTACATCATTTACTTACTTCAGCGGATACTTTTTGAGCTCCTACTATGTCCCAGGTACTATGATAGGTACTGGGGACATTATACTCAGTACCCTCGGGAATTTATAATTTAGTGGGAGATTCCAGCAAGAAAATCAGAAGTCCCACTAGAACATGATACTATTGGGGTATATTAGGAACAAGGACTGATTTTTCTACCAGATTCATTTTCCTTTAGCAGATTATATTTATGTGGAAATGCAGGTTCACGTAGTGTGGATAAAACACAATTAAGCTTGAATATCACTAGACCCAGTGGGGAACGGCAGGTGGGGAGATTGCTAGGAAAAGAGGGCTGGATGCCACATGGGGTTTAGCACTAGCTAAAGGCCGAAAGGGGTAGAACGGTGAAGACAGCTGAGGCTCTTCTTGTCTGGCCAGAAGGTAGAGTGTCTGCATCGGCAGGGTCCACCAGGAGAGAGTAGCAGCTCTGACCAGGGGTGGACCTTGTTGCCTTTGGCCATCCTGGGAACATGGTCATTGTGCTGTCTCTGGATGGACTCTGGACCTTTATCCAGATGACCAGTACATTGGGGGCTGTCAGGTATTTTCAGGCTGGGGCTCAAAAAACAAACATAAAACTAATCTTTTCCAGACATATAGGCAATAAAAGCCAGGCGCGTCTTGCATATCACACATGATACTGGTGCCTAAGTTCAAAGCGCTGTGTTATCAAGGTGCATCAGCAAGTTTTATAGAAAAAGCTGTCACGGTTTAGGAGTCAATCTGGTGAACAAAGAAAGAATCATTCTTGAGAATTTGCCAGGAGGGGCAGGTGCCAGTGGGGAAGGGATTGTCTCAGGAGCTCCTGCTGAAGCTTGCTTACCGTTGCACACAGGTGCCATGGAAGCACCTAGGAGGGCAACCTAACCTAGTTTCAGGGAGGCAGAGAGACCTTTTCAGAGGAGATGATATCCAAGACCTGAACAATAAATTGGAATGCAGAGTAGGGGAAGGAAAAGAGGGGAAATGACTGTTTAGACAGGCACAGCAAAATCTGCTCCAAAAATTGAAAGCATTTCCATTTGACTGGAAGGTGTAGGCGAAGGGGGACTGTTAGGATATGGTTATATCTGCGTTTTTCCTTCTGTTGACATTTGCGCTAATGGTGCAAAAGCAGTGGTGGGTAAAACTGCTGGCACTTTAGCATGAAGCAGTGCAGTGGCTCCAAACTGTAGTGACTTTATTCTTCATTGCCACAAAGCACCTACGGTTTTAAAAAATGCGGTTTCACTTGTTGAAGCAGTAACATTATTTTTATTAAATCTCCACCCTTGAGTACACCTTTTTATAGACATGATGAAATGGGAAGTATGTACATACCAAAATATAATAGTTATCTCTAAGAAAAGCACTTGCGTAGCTGTTGACTCGCCAGCTCAACTGGCCACTTGCATAGAACACCATTTTTACCTAAAAGAATGACACATACATATGGTTATTCAGCAACCATTTTCTAAAGGAAAACTATACAAAACTTGTGTTACCATTGTTAAAATTCAAGCTTTCAAGCAAAAGTTAGGATTTTGGAAAACTCGTATGTGCTACTGAGACTTGACAGTTCCCAATACTTAAGATTTTTCTGATGAGCTTGGTGGTGAAATTAATAAATGTGATTTTTTGATTAAGTATAATGAAATGTGTCAACATTTGGAACATCTCCATAACTCTGTGAACTAATATTTCCCAAATGACCAATGCATAATGTTGCAGAATCATAATCATACATATTTAAAAGATCCATTCAAAGTATAAATTAGACCAATGGATTTTAATGTAAAAGAGTAAGAAAAGCTTATTGATATAGTTTCAGATTCCACATTGCAGCTAACCTTGTTTGGCGTAGTATCACAAAAGTATCTGCAAAATTATCTCAGAAGGTTATTAAAATATTTCTCTCTAGCTGTATATCTAAGGCTGTATTTTCTTCGTATACTTCAGCCAAATTAACGTATCACAACAGATAGAATGCAGAAGCAGATACGAAAATCCAGCTAGACATTAAAGAGAGTTGCAAAATGTAAAAGTGTTGCCCACAATAATGGAAGGATTTGGGGTGACAGGCACACAGCACCTGAGGTCAGAGTGCTCAGTCTGGAGCCCTGTGGTCAGTAATTTGAGAGAACTAAGACCCAGCTGTTTATTTCTGACCTGTGGCTGAACATCTTCAGAGTTTTCCCTCCACATAAATGAAAAGTGAACCCCTTTCTCTCTAAATAACTGAAAATAACTATTGACGATTTTGCTGCTGCTTTTGGTGGTAGGTATTGCTCATGTCCTTGGTCTTAAGTAACCACCAAGAGTATTTGGGTGCAGTTCACACTTTCTGACTGTACCGTGTACGAGAAATTTACAAGCTACTCTGAAGCTGGTTTAGCCCGTCTGAGATTCCTTATCCTGCTGCACAGCCCACGGAGAAGCCACCATACGGTAGATAAAACCTCAGGTCTTTGAGTATTTGCTCCCTCACCTCCGTCAAGTGCTTTGATCCCTGGAAACGGAGAAGGCAGCTCCCAGTCCTGAAGCAGCTCGCCCTGTTACCGTGAGTGCTGCCAGCTGCACAGCGGCTGGCTGGCTGGCTCTGGTCATCATGAAGGTCGTCGTGGGGTCACGGGAGGATTGTCCTTTCCTGGCTGGTAGGCAGACCTCTGAGTGGAGATGTCACAGCACTGTTGTGGCCTGTCACCTCCTGTGAAGACTGTCCTGGTGTTGCCACTTCTCCCCTCTCCCACTATCTGAGTTAGGTGCTTGTGAGGTACTCACGTACCTCTTACGAAGCATCTTGTGTTCCGTAGCGTATGTATTTTCAGATATGTTTTTCAAGTTTCTTAGGATGGACAATGTATTTTATTGATGTCTGTCTCTCCAGCACTAATCATAGTATCTGGCATTGAGTGGGAAATATCTGTGTTTTGGGTGGATAGATGGGTGAATATAAATAAGATGAGCTTCAGACTTAGATCAAAGTTTTAGAGAAATTGTGTTATAAAAGTATTAAACCTGTGTTATTTTTGTGTTTGTTGCTTCCAGACGGTAAGGTTGCCAGATGGCTGAATTCCAAGTCGAGGGTATGGTGGGGATACTGTTAAAAGGGCTATTTAATTTTTTGTTGTTGTTGTAGATCTAGCTAAGTCATTTTTTTCCTTTTTTTAAGAGGAAAATGCATGTAACCAAAACTCAAAATCCATACAAACGCATACAGGTTGGCTTTCCCCCAGGCATAGAAGTGTAATTTTGTGGAACAAAGACCCAAAGTCAGATCGCTGACTGGGACCTTCGTTTAGTCAGCAACAATGTGTCAAGAACCTGTTATGTGCTAGGAATAGTCCTGGTGGCTACTGTTAGGGACAGAAAGAATTAGGGAACTAGTTATGGTAGATGTTACCAAGAAAGAGCAAGACAGTGAAAGCAGCTGGGGGAAAAACAGGAAGACACACACCCAGTTTTCCTACGGTATCATTGTGTGTCCAAAGCCATCTTGGGGGCCTGTATCTGAAGTTCACCGAACAGTCCATCCTCTCACTTTGTCAGGTCCTGCGCGTAACCGATTGTTCACATTCTGCCCTGTATTGTTTTGCTTTCCATGGGCACTACTGTGCTATATTTTATCATTTAAAAAAGTCTCACTCTTTCCCCCAAACTCTCCAGCCAAGGGCCGACTCTCAGTAGATCCCTGAGCCTTAGCCTCTCCTCCTTAAAAAGCCCTGACCCCGGTGCCCTTTGTCTCAAGCATCCCTTCTCTTCTCTTCCCTGCACCCCTCATCCCCCGGGGAGAGCCTCTGTGCCTGGGACCCTGACCCAGCGCAGCCCTGGCGGAGCTTCTGCAGAGGAGTCGAAGACACAGTGTGAGATGAGGGAAGGAGTGACGGCTGATAGGCTTCCTGAGGACAGCGGAAGCTCCTTGCCGCTGTCGTACTGTTCTGCTTTGGGGGGAACAGGGAGTCTGAGATGTTTGGTCATAGTCCCACAGGTGGCAGCTCCACTGCCGAGCTCATGCAGCAGATGGCTGAGCCAGTTGTGGAGAGCATTGAGACCCTTCGTAATGCTTCAGTCTTCCGTCTCCCTTCCTGCAGGTGTCCTGGAGGTAGGGCCAAGACAGGGATGCGTTCAGTGCAAGTCTGGGAGGGGAGGCTCGAGCCATGGCTGACAGGTGAAGCTGAGGCCAGAGGTGCTGGGCGCGAGAGCAGGGCTGGGTGGCCAGGGCAGGAGTCCACACGTGCCGTGTGTGCCCTTGTCAGGAGTCCTGGTTCTGAAGTGTGTGGCAGGAGCTTTTTCCCAGACCTGCAGCTTGGCCGTCATTGCCGTTCACTTTTCTTATTGACTTGAGCCCACGTTTAGAATTATTCCTAAAACTAAAAAGCGACCAGGCAGACTGCCTAGAGCAGCAGTCCCCAACCTTTTGGCACCAGGGACCATTTCATGGAAGACAATTTTTCCATGGAGCTGGGGTGGTGCAGCTCAGGCAGTGACGTGACTGTGAAGCTTCCCTCGCTCTCCAGCTGCTCTCCTCCACGTGCACACACACACACCTGTGTTGCTAAGTTTCACAGAAGACAATTTTTGGGGGGTGGGTGATGCGGGTAGGGGGCGCGCAGCAGAACTCTGCAACCCAGTCCCTGACAGGCCACGGACCGGTACCAGCCCGGGGGTTGGGACCTGCAGGCCTGGAGTATCAGTTTATAAAGAACAGGGGCTCTGGCTCTGGGAGACATCCTTTCCAATAGCACTTCCTCAGGAAGTAGCAACCATCTGAGTAATGATATCTTTACTCCTCCAACATGTGTGGCTGAAGTTACAATTTTTATCATTATGAAATATTTTCGTTTGTTTTGTGTTTCACCTTTCAGGCCCAGGCAGAGATTTTGCACAGTGGAGGCAGAGGGATATCCAGACAGAAGTAAGCTCGCTGGTGCCCAGAAAGGGACCACAGAGGGCAGGGACAGAGTTAGCAGGGGAGGCCATGATGAGCCCACAGGCAGCTCAGGGCAGCTCCCAGAGAGAGAGGGACAAAGGCCAGATTGCAGAGAGTAAGTCGAGAAAAGAGCCAAGGTTGCAGCAGTATGTGCTTCAAGCTGTTGTCACTCAGAAATTTGGCAGTTTAATGATAAAGGGAAGAATTTTGGTGGCGATGGTAATGTTTTTAGGATAGAGGGAGGAAAAATGTATTTGGTGAGAGGTTAACAAGCCAGTGGTAGAGAGGGGGGATTGAAGTATCCAGAGAGGGGCTCAGAGCAAGTGATACTGCTGATGATCAGCAAAATGCCAGCAGAAAGCTTAGGTTTATTTATTTAGTTGGTTTCTTCCAAGGGACATATCAATTTTCTGAATGACAAATGCGTGCCTTATTTAAAACGTGCGTTTACAGGGCTTGTCCTAATGTCACCTCAATATGATTCAATCAAACTCACAGGTCCCAAATTGGGGCCCACGGGGAAGTATAGTCTTGAATTAATTGTGATGCAAGATCAGAAAATTTGCCTTGCTTTCCCGTTTTGGAGACGCTGTGAGGCGTGGAGGGTGGGGAGGGAACTAGACGGCCTTGAGCCTGTGCTGTGACTTTGACGCACGCGAGGGATGGATTTGGGATAAGAAATGAAGCTAGTTTTTCTCTGAATCCATTTTTAGATGGTGGTGGTTGTCACCAGTTGATTTGGTTTGGAGGGTATTGTTTAGAATATCTACAAATGATAACGTGTGTGGGCATTTCTTTGGTAGAATATCCCTAATTTTAGTCTCTCCTCCTAGCCCTTCACCTGAGTGTCCATTGGGATGAGTTTTGTCAAGTGGTTTCCTCTTGGTTTGATCTCTGGGTAGGAAGAGGACGCAGACCCACGTGTCATAGAGGGAACTGACTTGGAGTCAGCTGCTGCTGTCCGTCAGAGGCAGCCCTGGAGGGGCTGGAGGCACAGCAACCTGTGGAGTTTGGAAGATGGATATTCAGCCTTTTTGGGTGGAATACTTAATATATTAAATATATTTTTCTTCTTAAAGATATTCATACATTGAGGGACACAAAGGCAACATTTTGAAGTTTGATTATGGGGAAAGGAGATTGGTTGGAAGGGTAGATTTGGGGAGACATTGACATGTCTCGAATGGCACACAGAGGGTGTCCTTTCAGATTTCCTGGGCGAGATGCTGGGGATGGACAGGCTAAGACAGCTCTTACCCTCTGGGATTTCCCCGCTGGGGAGAAATGGCCGAGGAGATAAACAGCACATGGCAGTGTTACCAGCTTTGATGGGGGCAACGAAGATAGTCAGGTGACGGCATGGGATTAGTACTATGCTGAGTATCTTTTTTTAAAAAAAAAAAATTTGAAGATTCTGGATATTTTAGTGACTTAAACCAATATTTTAGAGTTAATAGTCACACATTTGAGAAGAAGTGATATCAGTAATTAATATCTGCTTTTTACTCAGTTCTAAGATGCTGGCTCATTTCATTCATGAATCGCACAGTTGCAGTTATCTATGTAACAGTCTCACTTCCTAGCATAGATGACATCAAAATAGATCTTTATCAGTTTTGAGACTCAGCAATTGAAATTGTTCTCTTTCCTATCTTCAGAGTCTGTTTACTCGCCAGGAAATAATGCTGTGGTCATAGGGTTTAATGTGTCTTGCAGGGTAACCCCTTTTCCTGGAGCACAGGGGATTTGGGCATGTAAGGCTAGACACCCCCTGCACTGTAGCAAAACACAGCCCACTGGGAAGCCGGCTGAGGGCACATGTTGCTTATTCACTGTTAGTGAATATACTTTGGTGTTCTTTTCACGTGGTTGGGTTTCCTCGGTAGGTAGGAAGAAGGAAATCATACTTGTCTTCTAGATTTAAGATTTATTTATGTCTTTTTAAGAACATCATTAGTTAATGAACCAAGACTAAAAGCGTGATTGAAAACAAAATAATTATTGGAAATTCATATTTGGTGTTAAAGTGTATTAATATTTTAACTGAACTCTACATTTTGGTAGCAAAACACATGAATTAAGGAGCATTTTATTTTCAAAATGAACTGGATCTTAAAAATCAGAATGAGTTTTGAAATATAGCCCAGTTTTACAAATAAAATTTTTAATTGAAGTCACTATTGTTTAATTATGCCTGTCAGGTCTTGTCACTATCACCAGTGGTGTTGAATTTACTTACTCTAATGCTGTGAGCATCAGTCGGTAGCTTAAAACATACACAGTGTTCCTGCATAGTAATGACACTGCGGTGGCTTATAGAAATCATGCGGTTTTATTTCGTAGTCACATTTCACGTTGTTACGATGCTGTGGAATATATATCACATTTATACTAATATTGTAATTTTATTTTTATATGAGAAATATATGCTAGTACTACTCAGGAATTTGCCTGATCTGTCTTACATTTTGCAGAGATGTCATCTCTGAGCTTTCAAGATAGCATTTAATTTTACTTTATGGTTTAATCAGCATTATAGAAAAGTAAATACAAACTTAATGCAGTTGCTCATGCATTTGCTTTTTGTGTACCCATGAAATACGAATCATTTATCTTTTATTTGGTTCAGACTTCATGTGTGTGAGCTCTTGGCTAGTGGGTGGAGTGGAGGCTACTCAAGGTCACTTGCACTTGTGTGGTTGTTGTGTTATTTGTGAAGGTTCCTGTTTTGTTTTCTGTCTTCTGAGCCAGTTGTAAAGTTGTGCTTTGCTCAATATTGTTTTCTAGGTTCATTTCTAAGTTTATTATTAAAGTGTATTAAACTATTTACTTGTTCAGCAAAGTGTGAGCTCATGTTGTTGGATGTTTGAGTAGCCCTGTTATTTTGTAAAATAACCGTGCTCATACCCAACAAGACACAGGCTGTTCTGTGCTGCAAGCATAGTCGCTCTTAAAGGCAGATATTTCACATAATTTGTATCATTTTTTGTCAAATTATGATTCTCTTAGTTGCAGTGACTGAGTTTTCATACATTTGATGATAGTTTTTCAATGACCATTGCTAGGCGGTTATAAACCGATTGTAATTGCATTCATTTTAACCTAATACGCAGGCAAGAAAGGAACAAAACTATGTAGGCTAAGGCTACGTTCAGAGTTCCATTGCTATCAGGATTTATGTCATCAGGGCTCGGTTTTCTGGCTCCTCTGAAAAAGCTAATTCAGTTTCTTTACTTAACCGGCAGACAGTTGGCTCCTTGCTATGAGCTGTTGACAGTTACTGCTTCTCCTGAGGGTGATTAGCATGCAGTGTTACAGTGTCCCTAAGAATAATTTTGCTTACCTATATAATAATTTAAGAATGAAATCATTTCCAAACATGTCCTCAATTATTCAGTCCTTTGTCAGCATCTCATTTCAGTTCTAGAAGTTTTTTTGTAAGCATTCATTGTGCGTGTAATAGTGTGTTAAATACATTAAGGAAAGTGTTTCCAAATAGAGTGTTGTTCCTAACAATAGAATTTTTCGTACATTGTTTTGCTGCATTTTAGTTTCACACATTTGATTTGAGTGTAATAACAGTCTTGTGAGCCAGAAATATTAGTGATGTGTCTCCTGTTTTCAGAGGAGGAAACTGAGGCCTTGGGAGGGTGAGGGCTTTGCCCAGATTCACGCAGTGTGGAAGTGCTTTGGGTCGGGGCTGTAGCCCCACCTCTGCTCCCTTCATCCCCCGGCAGGCCTGTGGGCGCTTCCCACCTCCCGGGAGGGGAATTGGCATACAAAACAGCTAGAACGCTGAACCAACCTTCCAGATGCGACTAGATTCGTCTTCTGCTGCTGCAGCAGGAGGAGAACTTGTCTATCAGCGAGGGGAAGGCATCCTGCTTGGCCAGGGGTCCCCCAGGGGTCTCCTGTCTGACACTTTCTGAGTGACAGCTCATTCTTTTCCTCCCTTACTGCACCAGGAAGCCTTTCACGGGTGCCATTCTTGAGGCTTGCACTTAACAAACATTTGATACCCTTTCATTCTGCTCCACACTGAAAGCTAGACATACATTTCATTACAGAAAAAACAAAAATGCATGTAATAGAAAAAGGCAATATATTTAATCATTTTCTGACCTTTGAGATTTTAACATTTTGACAGGCATCCCTCTGCTCTCTCTCTCTCTCTCTCCCCCCGCCTCTGTGCGTCCTGGTGCTGTTTCTCCTTGGTAGGGCTGCTTTTCCCTCCTGCTTGCCCCTTTCCTGTGCTGTCCTCCCCATCTCGGGGATCTCTGAGCAAACACTGTTTGTTAGCTCGGGCTCCTACTCAGCTAATAAAGAGCTACTATCTGTGAAGGGCCATTTGCCAGGCAAGCACTCTGCTAAATACTTTTTGCGCAGGATCTCCTGTAATTCTTCCAGCCACCCTATTTATTGGTTGGATATTCTAACCATCCCTGTTTTATAGATGAAAAAAATTGAGGTGTAATGAAGACACCTGCTCGGTATCATATAGCTAGTAAGTGACAAAGCTGGGATTTGAACCCCGGTGTCCTGATTCTCTAGCTGGTGTCTAATAAATGAACAGAGTGTTTCTGTCCGTCCCTTGCTTGGCCAGATTAAGAATCTGTGCTCTGTGCTCTATCATATTTTCTGGGATGTCTCTCTTCAGAGAATGTGATCTTTTCTGTCTTTTTAAAAACAGCTAGCAGCTTTTGCACTTAGAGAATTTTTTTTCTCTTCTTATGTTCAATTAAGCAGAATTAGTATTTAATATTTAAAATGTAAGCCAAGTGTTTTCTTATTTATACCTTCATAGTCCTAGAGCAGACATTAGTTCCAGGTGATAATAAAAATGATTGGTATTGGAACTAACATTGCTCCTTCTTTAATCGTTGTCGATTTTGGCATCTTCAAGGACTGTGTAGTTGACTGTATAATCTGTTGTATACAAGTTAATGTTCTGTGCCAATTTTTTTTTGTAGCTCACTGCAACCTCAGACTTCTGGTCTCAAGTAATCCTCCTGTCTCAGTCTCCCAAGTAGCTGGGACTACAGGCGTGTGCTACTGCACCCAGCTAATATTTCTATCTTTTTTAAAGATGGGGTCTCACTATGTTGCCCAGGCTGGTCTGAAATGTGTGGCCTCAAGCACTTCTTCTGCCTCAGCCTCTCAAAGTGGTAGCGGATTACAAATGTTAGCCTGGTTAATTTCTTACTGTCTGCTCTTCTACCTCCCAGAAGTTCTCCTTTATTTTCCCCAAGAGAGAGAAATGAAAATGTTGTTCTGCTTTATCCTTGTGGGTGATACCTTAAGAAAAATCAGATCCAAGACTGTGTGTGTGTGTGTGTGTGTGTGTGTGTGCGCGTGCACACGCGCCAGAGACAGAGAAATTCAGAAAGAGAGGATTTAACTTTCCAAGAAGATTACCTATTAAGCTACAAAAAGCAGCAGAGCTGTTGGTTTGAAACTGTGGTGTGTCTGTAGAGCGCACTCTGATTCACAGACACGGAAAATTTGGTCAAAATTAAATGTGATGGGAGTTTCATTTTCAAAGACAGTAAGTAGCAAGGGGTTGGTCACGTGATGCTGTGGGCGTGTTAAAGCAACAGGCAACGGTCTTGTGCTGCCTTTGCCTGGATTCTGTAAGGTGCCATTCCTTACGCTTTCTTGGGCATGACCAGATCAGTTTCTGTTCTCTGCCTTCATTTTTCTCTTTCTAATAGTAAACAGAATCCTAAGAAGCAAAAGAAGTGAAGGTATCTTCAGATGCAAGCCATTTTAGGTATCCTTGTCTCCTAATTCTTAATAGATTTTTGAAAATTAACGTTGACCTGCCTAAATTTAAAAACTGTTTCCAACTCTGAACAGTTCTAGTTGGTTTTCAGTGTTCATGTCTTACCTTTTTACCATCCTTTCCTCTCCCAGTAACTACAAGATGATTTGTTTTACCCCTCGGCACTAAGCTGTCATGGTCGTGTCTCCCTTACCTCAGCAACCTCTCTGTCAATCTCGAAGGGGCCATAACGGTCAGCAGCAGCCAGGAAGTCAAATAAGGGGGCCTGAGCTGCCACCCACACACGAGAGGCCTCCTACTCCCAGGACTCACTAGTTCTTGTTTATAGACAGTTCTTAACTGGTTGATTATTCCACTTTTATTTCTGTAGCCAATTTAAAAGCAGAAAATGAGAGGGTGGAAATTGTGCTTAGGCTGGCAAACTAAAAAGTGACATGGCACACATTCATTTCATTCACTTAGAGTCGTTTGTTTATTCTTTACATGTTTATAACTCGCCCCATCCCACAAAGGATTCAAGGCACCTGACGTCCTTACAGAAGAGTCCCTTGTTCTGTCTGCAATGAATACAGGCTCCTTAAAGAAGCTCGGGGTTGAAAAGAATCCATGCTGCAGAACAGATAATTTAAGTGTTCTGCTAACACTTTTTATTGCTTTATTAATGCTTGCCGTGGGAATCATATCATAAGCTGTTCAGGTAAACAATAAGTTAACAACCACTGAGAATTTCCTGTTTCACCAAACCTGTGTCTTATCTGCAGACTGCAGACATTCGGCTTTAGCTCATTCCCTGCTTCTCCCTTTCTAAGGCTCTGGACAAGAGGCACACGGCAGACGTGTCCCAGCTGCTAACTCCCTGTGACAGAGCACCAGCCCCGGTGCCAGGGTGACTGCAGTGGGCCACACAGCGGGAATAGTGGCTTAAGTCTCTGTAGCTTCAGAATCAGATTAATTTCATCTGTGGAAAGGCACATCGGCAGGGGTGTGTTTTACTGTTTGACACACAGATGACAATCTGGTTGGAAGCTAATATTTGGGAAAAAAATAACTGAAAAGAAAATGATAGTTTTGAAACAACATAGTTATAAGACACAGCATGTATCTGTATTTTTCTTTGAGAAAAAAGTCTAAATTTTCACCCTGGAAAAACACCCGGAAACCAAGCAATGGCTTCCCTGTGTTTTGGCATTTATGTAACAGTTTGTATAAAGGACAACATTGTATAAAGTGATTCCAGTACTGCATGCTGACTTTGCCAAAACCATGTGATGAAACAATCAGTATGTTTGCACTTTTGGTTTGAAATTTTTAAGAGTATGACAATGCAAAGCAAAAAAAAAAAAAAAGGATGAGAGAAATCTGTGCTACAGCTGAAGAGGGCAGGGTGGTACATAGACTGAGAATCCAGGTGTCTGCATAACCAGCGTGTAGAGAACCACCGCCACAAAGAGGAGGTGAAGGAGGTGCGTGTGAAAATGGGGAGTAGGGAGGGTGAACATCATGAAATGGTGCCAACTTTGGTTACTAAAATCCAGAATCTTACAAGGATTTCCAGAAAGTATAAACAGCTGCATGGTTCATGTTGTACACATACTACATTTCTTGAGGGTTTTCAGAAGCACATGATTCAGTCCTCCCAACAGTGCTGGGAAGGAGACGAGGCACACATCCCTTGCTTATGAACCAGATGGACAGTGGGCCCCGTGAGAGTTTGTGCCATGGACAGCTGGAACAGACTGGACACGAAGCTGCATCTCCACCCTCAAAACTGGCTGTGCTTTCTGGGAAGCTGAAGTTGCATTTCACACACTACACCTGAGACTTGTAATATCCGATCCTGAAAAGAACAAACACCATGTGAGGCACTTAATTTAGGCCCCTGAGGAGAGTGAAGACCTACCTAAGGAGAATCTGGGCCCAGGAAGCATCACTCAGTCCGTTAGAACAGCAGTCCCAACCTTTTGGCACCAGGGACCGAGTTCATGGAAGTCAATTTTTCCACTGGGGGAGGGGGGTTTCAGGATGATTCAAGCGCATTACATTTATTACGTTTGCATTCGCTCCCAAGCACTAGCACCACTGCCTCGGCTCCCCCTCAGCTCATCAGGCATTAGATTCTCCTAAGGAGGAGTGTGCAACCTGGATCCCTCACGCGCAGTTTGCAGTAGGGTTCATGCTCCTGTGAGAATGTAATGCTGCCTTGATCTGACGGGTGGCGGAGCTTATGCGGTGATGTGAGTGATGGGGGGCAGGTGTAAATACAGATGAAGCTTCCCTCACTCGCCTGCTCGCCTTCGGCTGTTCCACCCGGTTCCCTAACAGGCCATGAACTGGCACCGGCCAGCGACCCGGGGGTTTGGGGCTGCAGGTTTGAACATTCATATTTTATTTTAACCTTCTTTTGGGTGGTCATGGCCTGCCCTGAGACTAATTGCTCGGTCCCTTTTCTGTAAAAGAAGGATAACAACCTTCAGCTAGTAGAGTGGTGATGAGCGTAACGGACATGCCCTGCTAACATGGGGCAGCCATGGGAGGACCTCAGTGAAGGTTGGTTAGCATCCCGCCTCGTGCCTCCTGCAAAGAGCGTACAAAGCAAGAAGTCATTGACTTACTAAACAATTATTCTGTATTAAGGTAGAGATTTCCTCTATGTACGATGGCTCTAGGCTACAATTATTTTTTAGTTTTGGACTGCTTTTTAATAGATTTGCCACCTGCTTTTCTTAATTGTTTAACAAGTTTACTGAAAAACATTTACTGAGCTCCTGCTGCATTATGCTAGAAGCTTTATCTATGTCACTTCATTTAATCTTCATAGCAAGATGTCCTCTTCATTGGTCTGCATATGTGTGGCTAAATTAAATACATTTTGCAGCTGTGATTCATTTATTCAAATGCCAGAAGTCATTTTGCTGGATGTGAATCAGAAGCAGGAACAACTTAGTTCCCTTAATTTGCCCAGGCAGATTTCCCTCACATCACTATTGAAAATGCTTGAGTCAATAGGCAAACCCACCATTGAAGGGCATTTTACAAAGGTAAGAATAGTGACATCTAACACTCGGTTGGTGCTCACCACGTGACTGTGCCAGGCACTGTCCGAAGCCCTTTATTCATTTATTTCAGTTAAAACAGCTCTGTTTGACTTAAGGAGGAACTAATATTTTAAAATGAAAAAAAATTTTTAACAAAGGCAATATGAAAAGAATCCGTTTTGGTGGAAGAACTATCTTTTTAGTTCTCAACGATGGCTTAAGAAGGTGGAGAGCGGAGCCAGCCCTAGTCCATATGTTAATAATTTAGAAAATGGTGCCCTCTCTGGGCTGATACTGCCCCTGGGGCACAAGGCTTGGTGAATGGATGGTGCTTTTGTGCAAAAGAGAAAAAAGCCTCCCTATCTGTGGGTAGACACAGCCTGGCATCGGGGTATGTGGCTCAGGGAGCCGAGTGCAGGCTGGATTCCAGCTTCTTGTGCACCCCTGTGCATATAACACAGCCTGGCCTGAGAACATGGCAGCTGAGGGGGTTGGGGGGACCAAGGTATTGATGGAGAAAAGGGAAATAACGAATGAAGGAGAGGGGAACAGCTACGGGGCAAAATGATAGATTGGTAACTGGCAAACAAATTATTGCAGAATTTGGAGAGGGGGAGCAGGAGGGGCAATGACTGCAAGGCCTGGAAGGCAATTTGGCCCTCTGCATGGCCCCTGAGGCTCACAGCCCCATCCACCTCTGAAGCCTGTGGCCAAACCCCAGAGGAGTAAAGAAGGCTCTGCAAGACCTCAGCAAATCATGCTAGTCTCACCACCGTTGCTGCCACCAAGGGAATCTTTCTTTCCTTAACCTTAACTCCCTTCACTGGTCTTAATTTCTCTAACTGCAGAGCTTAAATACAGAGCTTATTCTTAGGGGGCAGAGCATATTCTTAAATTCCCAAGGCTCTCTGGGCAAAGGAATTAGAGACACTGGAGGGAGGGTGTGAAATGCTTTAGAGCTTTGACATTCTCCCCCTCAGTTGGTGTGTGGGGATCTCCAGAACAAAGGAATCCCTGCATCTGAGTTGTCTGCAGCCTGCTGGCAGTGAGGGCTGGCCCTCAGTCTCTACTCCTGTATTATCCTGTGCCCCTGTGGATTGCAGATGTACAGAGAAAGGCCAAAATTGTGGGTTGGGTGCAGTCGTAATAATAGGAAAGCAAAATATGGAAGCAGATGTAGAGAGAGGAAAATCTAGTTGTAAAAGAGCTTGTTTATTAGTTGGATACATATCTTGATTATTTTCCTTTTCATACTAGAAAATATTTGATCATTGATTAACTTCATTGAGGGCCAAATACAGATTTCAGTACCCTGTTTAGTAACTTTATGAAGTTGCAGAAGAATAAAAGAAATCACAGGTTTTTTATTCATTTTTCTTACTTAGACATTTTCTCTAATTTCATAAAATTTGAATGCTGTTTGCTAAAATTCCAGAAGGAAATTAATATGCCAGTTTGTATCATATAATACCTGTTTCCTCCATTCATCCGCACCCCCCGCCCCCAGTTTTGGCAAATAGGAATATACAAGGATGTTGAAGATAGATGTACTTTAGAGCAGCAGTCCCCAAACTTTTTGGCATCAGGGACTTGTTTCATGGAAGACAATTTTTCCACAAACGGGTAGCGCGGGGTGGTTTCAGGATGATTCAAGCACATTAGATTTATTGTGCAGTCAAACCTCTCTGCTAATGATATTTGTAGCCACTCCCCAGTGCTGGCATCACCACCTCTGCTCCACCTCAGATCATCAGGCATTAGATTGTCATAAGGAGAGCACAACCTAGATCCCTCACATGCGCAGTTTACAGCAGGGTTCGTGCTCCTGTGAGAATGTAATGTTGCCACTGATCTGAGGGGAGGCGGAGCTTATGCCACGATGTGAGTGATGGGGAGCAGCTGTAAATACAGCTTGCTTGCCCTCCACTCACCTCCCGCTGTGTGGCCCGATTCCTAACAGGCCACAGGACCTGTAAGGTATGGGTCTGCAGCCCGGGGGCTGTGGACTGCAGCTTTGGAGTGTGTTTCTGAGAGTGGAAGGCTTCGTGGTCTGCAAAATAATGGGCACTAGAAATTAATTTTATATGGAAATATAGATGAACATAGCTTTTAAAAGAAAGGGGCTTGGTGTGTACGTGCTTTTAAAAGTTCTGGTTTAGAAATCGTGACATGTTCAGAAGTGTCCAGAATAATGAGGATGGCTTTTGGTATTAATTTGCATGGGCTAATTTCATTCAAAGATTCCGTCTTCAGTTATAGGAATACTTGCTTCAGTAAGAGGACTTAATAACATGCAAAAGTAGAGACTTGAGATTAGGCTCAGGGAAAAGCAGATTCTGATACCATTTTCCAAATCTGTCCCAAATCTCGTATCCTATCAGTGGCGACTATAACCTAGTGTGCTCTTCACAGGTACTAAGTTGGAAGCTCCTCACTTGGGAAGTCCACCATGATCTTGCCCTCTAGTAGATTTTTAAAAACTCATTAATAGCGTACTCTGAAACTTAGCTGGTAGAATTGTTGCATTCGAGAAAAAGGTCATCTATTTACGGTTGAGTAGGGGTAGAATTCTTACAGCATAATGCAGCGTGTTTTGTGTCTTTCTCTCCTTTTAGAAACTGAGCTCACAGTCAAGTTCTACCCACTGCAGTTTGTCAGAATTTTGTTTTCATTATTAACTCACAAAAGCAATTTAGAATTTAAGCAGTAATATATTTTATGTGTAATAGTTTAATTTCTGTATGTGTACATGGAACAAAATGTTTTGCTACATTTGTGGAGGGCTTGTTGTATTTTTGACAAGGTAATTCTTCATTGGACTTGTGAGACTAATAAAAACGTCTATATGTAAAGTATAGTTGAATCAAAATGTGAAGACCTGGCCAACACATCCACTTTCTGTCTGCCTTAGCCACCATCTCTGGGTCCTTCCCACTTTGTACGAAATCCTGACCTAGCACCAGCCACACTGCTTTATAACTGCTGATTTGCCAATTCTTTTCTCCCTCAGTGCTCTGCCTAGTTTGAAGGTCATGGTATGTGCAGATAACCATGTATCTTTGGTGGACGTGTCCCCATAGCCTTCCATGATGCTGGGTGCACTGTACAGGGAGAGTGAATTAAGGCATGTGCACATGTGCGTGTAGTCAGTGTTAGGCAAAGATGACCAGTGAGAATGAAGGTCTGACCCTGGGAAATGGGGAAAGGACGAGGCCTATCTGGGAATTCCAAGCAGCTGCTGTGTGAACTTGGAGACCCCAGAGGCACGGGCTGAGGTGAGCGTCAGGCTGCTGTTACGAGAGCAGTTTTGAAGCAGGGCCAAGGGGCTGGCTTCTCCAGAAATCTAGGTGTCCGAGTGCTCACATTGAGCACGGGGGTGTGAAGGAGGTAAGACTGCGGGGGCCGCCATGACCTCAAGGCTGTCAGGGCTGGAGGAGGCACTAACAGGGGATCAGGATGAGGCTGGATGGGGTCCACAGTGGGCTGAACTGAGCACAAGTGAGGTGCCCTGCTGGCTGCAGCGGTCCCAGCTTCTGGGCCATCCTCCCATGGACATGCCAGGAAGGCTGCAGTGAGGGAGAAGGGGCCAGGGCAGTGGTCTCAACTCCCAGCAGCATTGCCTTTCCAGAGCGGTGTCCCCTGCTTTGTGCTTCTCCCCTTGATTTTTCTTGTCCTAGAGGAGGCAGAAGCTACCAGAGGAGAGTTTTGGGGAAAACCTACCCAGAGAAGCCTTCTGACTTGGGGTGGCCCCCTGACCGTTCCACCGCAGCTGCCTTTCCATGGTCTAGCCCATCACGGGTGGAGGAGGTGCAGCGGGGTAGTGGGCTCCTTGCTCCACTCATCCCCATTCTGGTGTGGAGGAAATGTATGTCCCACGGAAACTGAGGCACAGAGAGGTTGCAAACCTTGCTCAAGGTCACTCAGCTACTACTATACATGCAAAGCCTGGGTTTGAACTCAATCTGGTTTCAGAATCTATGCTTTTAACCCTAGTCTACACTCCCTTCGCCAGTGTAGGAACTGACTGTCCCAGTCAAGGTTGCCAGAGAAAGACCCAGCATACCAAAAGAAAGCTTCCTTTGCTGCAAAAGTCAGGTCAAGTGAGCTCAGTTAACTCCTCGTGGTCAACTGGACTCCGGTGTCACTCACTATCCTGCTTCTCTAACATAATTTGACCAACCTGTCTGCACTTCCCCCAGCACCTGCCCCAGCAAGGACTTAGCTCCCAGGTTCCTGCACATGCTTGCCCAGTCCTGACTGCGCTGGTTCCGCTTTCTTTCGCTTGTTTTTCACCCCTGCCCACCTCACTGAGCATCAATCCACCCGGCCAGCTCCCCGTTGCTGCCATCTCCCCTTTGGTGGGTTCCTTGATGCCAACCAAACCTCCTGCTTCCAGGATCATTGGGACAGAGAGGTGCTTTGTTCTTTTCTGATAGCAGTGAATGACACAAAGGCATTGTGCTCTTTTCTCGTCCTCTTGTATGGATTTCAGACTAAGCTTCTAAATAAATAAACAGGTAATTAAATATTCCTAAAATTCTATTGATTGCATATGTCTGCACTAAAATTACTTTGTGAGTTCCTAGTTTAATCCCCTTTCCACACTTAGATGCATTGACACTTGTGCTAAGATTACATTCTGTGAGCTATTAAAAACTTCCTGAATGTGCCCTTTAATTTTTCTCTGGAGGTCTGCGTTACAATGAAATGATGTTTTATTTGTTCAGGCATAAGTTGTGAAATTCTGGAGTACCTTGACTGTTTTAGTGAACTTCATATCTTCCTCAGGTACTAGCACTTTAAAAAATCATGTTTGGTGAAAATCAAATTTTGCAGGACAGATATATTAGTAGGGATTATTCATACTACAGAATGACTTTCTGCTTTATGAAATAGCTCACCACAGTGTTCCTTTGAGTAGAAGGCCCCCGGGGCTCTAAAATGTGATGTCTATATAATAATTTAAATGTCTGCGGAAATTTTCAGGAATGTGACTATTACATAAACCGAAAACGAACCACCTAGTAAAATATTAGTTATATTTTATTTTAAAGACAATTACCAAGTTTGCCCTCCTCCTCTTCCTCAGCAGATCACCTCCGAGCCATGAGGTGGGCCTGGGCAAGGTAGCTGTCTGTGGGGAGGAGGGCCGTGGGCCATGGTGGCCCAGCTGAGGTGAGGGGTGGTGCTTTTGGAGAGAGCCGCCCTGCACAGCCGTCAGAGCCCCAGTGGAGTGAGAAGGGCATGAGGGCATCAGAGCCTGAGAGGATGAGACGGGGGATGGGTGGGGTGGGATGTTTGAGAGCCCCCCCTGGAGCTAGGGGCTTGGTGGTGGCCGTGAGACATGAGTCACATACAGGGGGATTGATCGAATACATAAGTATGTCAGGGATGACGGGAGCCAGATTTCTCGCATCAGAAAAGAGAATTACAAGTATGGAAACGGAGAAGACAAGAGTGAACCCAGGGGTGGTAGTTACACGTTGGAGATATGAGTCAGGCACTCGTGTATTTCAGTAAACGTAGACATACGGAAGTGAGCAGAGATGAATACGAGTGTACGCGTGTGTATCCGTAGACTTGCGTGTGGTCCTGGTTCTGCTCGCTGGCGGAGCCTGGGAGCCGCAGCACTGCCCTCGCAGGGAGCACTCCCAGCATCCAGATCTCAGTTTCCAAATATCGTTCTCCCCCGAAAGGAACCAGGCTCCTTAGAGAACTGACTGATTCCGGAGCCTGGGGACAGAAAAAACAAAGTGAGCCTGAACATCGTGTTGTGCTGAAAAGTAAGGAAGTGCTCAAAATGACAGAGGCCTGTCAAAGGAACTCGAAAGCCAGGCTGAAGGAACTCGGCTGGCAAAAGTGGACAGTATGAACATCAAATTAAATCATGAAGTTCCCAAAAGAAATGCAGATCCTAATGGAGGAGTGAATCTGTGCTGCTGCTAGGAGTGGAACTGAAAAGCCGGGTGTGACCTCATCATTGCTTCCCGGCATCCCAAAGAACCTATCGCTCCTACTACAGGTAGTGCAGTGCTTTGATATTGATCGGAATTGAAGAAGGCTTTGCTTTCAAAGAAGTCCCTCACCTTGTAAAACTTTCATTTTAAGAAATAATAGAGAAAACAATAGCTATGTGTAAAATATAGCATTTTTATTTAAAATTCCTATTTAAGCATTTCTAGTTTGTGACAGGGGCGTTATTTTATTATTTTAAGTCAGTCATAGTGACTTACCTTGCTTTGGTCTATACTTTCTCTTCCTCAGCATCGCTCATTAATGCCACTCTGGAGACCTTGATGTAGATCCATAGGTACTGGAAGGGAAAAAAACAAAAACCCTGAAGAATTAGACTTCTGATCTTTACAATATATCTAAAAAGTCCTAGGTTTTTTCCAAGCATGCCTAAGTTGAATATCTTTTATTCATTATTATTTTGTTCACAGTCAATCATGCTTTTGTAATTAGTTGACTAAAATATTCAATAACTTTATATATTATAGAAAAATGCAGAATCATAAACAATTTTTTTAAAAAATCAGTCTACTAAATTTGCATTGAGTTAAGATTTAATAAACCCGGTTAGGCCTTGGGAGTATGCCTTCAGCTGCTTTGCAGGAGAATTTGAAATGGCAGAGAAGGCGACGATGGAGAGTGGAGATGGTTCGGAGCGTGCCAGCATGCGACCGGGGTCTAGCCGTAGAGCGGGGGTCCGCCCAGACTTGATATCGGGGATTAACTAGGGAGTGTGATTTCTTCAGCAGAGGTTAACATGGAAGCCTTTCTCCTCCCACCACTTCGCTTTCTTTTTTGTGTCGTGTTTGTTTCACATCTAAGAAAATTGAGACAGGGCTTAGGAAATACATTAGGAAAAAATTACAATCTCTACATCAAAGTTTAGTAGTTAATGTTCCTTTATTTTTTTACCTTCTGAAAAAATGTCTAATCCTGTGGTGAATGAAAATGTTAAACTGCTCCAAAAGTAGTTAATAATACAAAGACCTTAAGAAAAAATATTATTATGGTAACTTAGTGGCAGGGTATATCCCCCAAATATTTGGGGATTTTCACAGAAATCTTTGAAAATGCATATTATTCTTAAAGGGAGGCTGAGAAATCTCATGTGATATATCAATGTCTAACATGCTCACCTCTCCTCAGTGGTGCTGTGTAACTTTGACAAGCCTTACTGCTTTTGAAGTTTTTGTACAATTATCTCATGTGTTTTAAGAGGTCTTCTCCCAAAATAAACTATCCTGTCTTTAATAAAAGATACCGTGAATATTTGCTTCTGTTTCCCAGCAATTGATAATTTCCCTCATTCATTGAATGGAGTATTAGTAGATCCTTCAGATGTTCACTGTCACTCTTCTCTCTCCTTCCGGGAATAGAATACTCTGTAGCCTTGGTGCACCAGGTGGTGATGATCTTGGCATTTGTGATGGCTACAGAAACAGGTCGAGATTCCAGAGATGGTTGCTGTGTTGTGGTTAGGATTCTTTCGGTGCCAGAAGAAACTCTCTGGAGCTAGGTTGAGTGGGGTTGGCAGAGGGTTCTCATTCCTGCTGATTCTCATTGTCAGTCTGCTCGGGTCTCCTGTCTCTCTCTGTCTCTGTCTCTGCTTGTATAGTTTCTCCACTCTGGTGCATTTAGCCTGGCTGTGGCCCATCTGGCCTTCTTAGTCTCCAGGTCACCTCTCCAGCTTTTGTCTCCCCTCCTGCACTAAAGGGTGGCACTTCTCCGTGTTGCTTAGGTCACTTTTTAGAGCTAGGCCGAGAGCCACTGGCCAGCCCTAGCATCAGGATGCCAGTGCTACTGTGGCCACCTGTGTGCAGGGGCTAGCCCTGCCAGACTTGTGCAGTCTGAGGGTCGTAGTGGTATGAGCAATACCTGTTTGTACAGCATGGTGTTATGGCAGATCCAGATCTTTCAGTTTTGTAGAAGGATGGACAATGGAGGTTTTCATTTCCTCATAGCATTTCTAATACAAAAGCATTTCCCCTGCAGAAGAGCTCTCTGCTCATTTTTCTTGTTGGCTTATCCCATGCCTGCTTATAAACCATGGGGAAGGCAGTGAAAGGAGAGGCAGTTCTTACATTTAGACCCAAAGGCATATCCTGTTTCTGGAGACGAGGTTAGGTCGCCATTGTGTGTTTTTTGATTCGGTTCCATTAGCTATGTAATTACAAGGAATCAAATTCAGAAAGTAGTTTAACTCTTGGTCTTTATAATTTACTTTTGCTTCTGATTTGGTGCTAGTGACATTTCACTCCCTCCCCTGTTCTGTGTCTTTCTGGTTACTTAATGGGATATTGGATGAGCTGTAGCTGAATACTCTTTTAACTTTGACTGAACATCTTTTAAAGGTTTGAAGCTCTAGTTTAACATTTGTTCCCATGTGTAGTGCATCAAGCAGATTGTCTTAGAAGCCTGCTTTTATTCTTCTCTCTGATTCATCACCATCAACTTTGTGACTAATAGTAGTGTTTGGACCATGACTAGCCTTTCTAGGGCAGGAAACATGAGGCAATGCCAGGGTCCTGAATTTCTAGCAGCATCAGATAGCTTTTTATTAGGTTATTGAAACCAGTGAAATGAGAATGATGTTGTCCTTGGGTTGTTTGCCTGACACATGTTATATAAACACACATTAGCACTGAAGTGTAAAGAGCTAAGGAAAGGACATTAGATAATGAACATCAAAGAAAAAATATATATACTTATTTATTATTTTAAACCTTGACTAACCTCTCCATTTTGTAGTGAAATTTCCCCATGTTTAACTTTTAGTTAGTCCCATATTCAGTTGTTTGAAGACTCTTTAACTTGGAACCCATATCAGTAGGACTATTTCCTGCCTTTTCCTCAACTATTTTTGCAGTGAAAGTCGTAAGTGGGTTTATGGTAGAGCATTACAGTTTCTAAGTGGTAATACGTGCTGTACAGTTCCTATATGACTTTTAAAATGTTTGTTGTGTGATTTTTTTTTTTAGTCAACTCTTTTGTGAGAGGTTAATAGAATTAAATTTTTAGAATTTATGAACTTGACCACTTTTAACTATTCTAGCACGTTTCAAAATAAATACAGTTGGAGTTGACTTAAAGCACATGTACATAGGCATGAATGTACAAGCACTTAAGTAGCATTATTCTAGCTACAGCTCTTTGTACAGAGATAAGTGTAGTGTAATGAATACCAAGAGGAGACTTATCCTCAGGTTTTAATTACACTTCATGTAATAACTTTTCCAGCAGCTCTGAATCTCTGATACTAAGATGCTCCTGAGGAATGAATGAGATGCCAGCATACCCAGACTCCTGGCTGGCTTTGAGTGTTGTGTGTGTGATGCATGTATATACGTGGTTTATATGCGTGTATACACGTGCCTTCAGTCTCAGTCCTGTTTTCAATAAATTTGGTAGCTAAAGTTTCTATAGTTCTGATTCTACTCTGTTGTTTTTGCTGACTCTTACTCATGGTGCCTTGCTTTTGTGTGTGTTTTCTTTTAGTTTTTTAGTTTATATATCTTAGACTTTTATCTGTGAGAATTTTCTGAGACCAGAGTTGATAATGGGTTCTTTCAGAGAGGAGCTGCTTTTGCTTCTCCTGGATGACTGGAGCCACTCCTGCCCCCGAGACTACCAGAAACTCAGCTCTCAACTTGATGTTTTTTGAACTTTAAGTTATTTCTGGCCACAAACTTATATAAGGGCTGTTCTTGGGATTATGAATTCTTAGAGGTGCATGGATCTCACCCTGTTCTTTTAGTATCAAGATTTGAGACAGGCAAATCTTTGTAGTCCTCAGGTGTTAGTTTAATTCTGTTTCTCCTGGATACTGAGGTATGGTCCTTTGGTGTGTCCTGTTAGACGCCTCACATTGGGCAGGCCCCGCGTCTTTTTCCCCTGCTTCTAGGACCCCATGAGAATGTGAAATCAAAGCTGATGTCTACCCACCCTTAGTAAATGTCCCCAAGGCAGAACCTACCTTTAGTCCCCTGCTTACTTCCTGGGATTCCTGCCTTCACTTAATCTTTGACTTCTAATATTCCTGACTAACCAGCCAGGTCATATATACTGTTTTTAATGTTTTATCCAACATCTTTAGTTTTCAATGTGAGGATTGGCCAGACTACCTACTTAGACAAACCCTCAGAAATGGAAGTCCTCCATTAATTCTGAAGGACTCAATTCTTTCTTCTTTAGCCTGTCTACTTCCCACGACAGGGGTGAGGGAGTTCACATCAGAGAGGCATCCAGACCCTGCTTCATATTCAGGGATCGCTACTTTTTCAGAATCCCATTCTAGTCAGACAACTCTAATTTTTAGATCCTTCTTTCCCACACAGAACTAAATTCTCTCTGTCTTTTAATTCTTCCCATTTGTTTAATAGCATGTTCTTTGAAGCAACACAAGATAAATCTCCCTCTTCCATGTGGCTTCAGGTACCTTATGCCTCTTCCTTTCTCTACCCCGTTAAGCTTTCTGTTCTCTGGAGTAAACTCCTCAGTGTCTCTAACTCCTTCTTGGGCAGTATGGTTTGAGGCGTCCATCCCCGGATATCACGATTGCTGATGATTTCCTGCTACCTGGTATCTAGAGTGCCAGTTCCTCAGGCGGTGCATGTTCATAGTTGCACACCCTGTTCCGCACAGGACCTGACCGTGTCAGAGCATGCGGCCTGACCAGATGCTCCTTTTCGTTTTCTCTGTGACCTCCTGCCGTAGGTGCGTGGCACAGTTCCTTACAGCTGATGGAGCCACTGGCCTGTCATTCTTCCCTCCCCAGTCTTGTCTCCTTCTACCCTCAGTGCTCAACTTTTTTATGTTAACTGTTTTTAAGTTAGATTTTATTCATCCTGGAATTAGGGATGATATGCTTTTAAAAAAAAGGTAAGCGATATGCTGTTACATGATTTCTTTTTGAATGGGCATATTGAGGCCCTGATGTGATTCTGTTTATCTTTTCTTAAGAATAATTTCCTTGAACATAAAATTATCTAGAATCTCAAAAACTCCTAAGTTGTTTAAAAACCTATCACTTTCAGTTAACATGTCAATCAGTTGTCTATAGAAGTTGATAGTTATTCGGTTATAATTAATAATAACCACCTCTGTTGAATTAATATGCCTCTTGCAGTTCTTTTGACTTTTAAAAGATTATATTTTACAGAGGAGTTTCATTTACTATCTTTAACTTGAGGGAAGAGATTATTAAAATCTCATTTTATCCAGTATTCAACATCGATTGTCATTTTACATTGACTGCTTTAATTAGGTTTCCTGCTGATTTCAGGTTTCTAGCACATACTATGTCCAAAAAATCTATTAGTTATAATTTAGGTCCTTGTCATAAATACTTTTAGAAGGCTGTTGTAGCAGCGGTTATAGCAGCTGAAGGTGTTTGGTGTTCTCAGTTCATCTCTACAATGAATGGTCCCTCTAAGCAACTCTTAAGCAACCACTCGTGAGCAACTTTCCTGCTGGGTGACTGCAGGGCTCAGTAGGCCATGTGATTATATTTGTGGCAAGATGTGTCCTAAATTTCAGACAGTAAATTTGGAGTCAAATTAATCCATTAGTAGGATGATTCAAGAAACTGATTATACAGGGGCACACAGCATGGGTCTAAAAGCCAGATGAGTGGCAGATTCCGTGCCTGTGAACATATTTGACAGAGGTGTTTAACCAGGAGGGTCTGTGGGTTAAAGTTACCTTAAGGTTCACATGAAAGGATTTGTTTAGTGAACTAGAAAAAAAAATCCTTTTCTAGAGATAAAAGAGGTTAGAAGAGTAACAATTTAGGAAGGTAGCTGAAAACTTCCTTGATATGATTAAACCAACTCAAGCAGTCAATTAAATATGCTTTGTTGTTAATGGTGAAAAATGTTTTTTTCATCGGGTTTGACTGGAAGCATGAATTAGCTCTAAATGCTACCACATATTTTTTGGAGAGAACTTCTTACGTGTTTAATGTTTGTTAGTCAATTGGAGATATTAAAGTATAAATTCATCTCCATGAAAGGGCTAAAATAATGAAAAACATTAGTTATTAAACCACAAATGGCATTTACTGCCTACCGTGTTCTGTACAGTTTCATAAATGCAAAACAGTTTCCCTTATCAGTTTTAGATAGTCTAGAAAGTCAGAGATTGTTTATATGTTCTTTCTTTGGAGTTGAGACTAGGGAAATAATCCTCAAGAAGAGAATATTTTAGAATATCCGCTTTTAAAAACTCTCGATGGTCTTTAAAGGACAACACCTAATTTTGTCTGATTCGATTTAAGTTATGTTTGAGTTTGGTAGTTCTATCAACAGATGAGAACTGACTTTTTATAAAGAGGTCGGTATACTGTAGAGCTCTGTTTGGTTAAGCACGCTCTAGACCTTTTCTTTTAAACCTGCCCTCATTAGTACTAATTACAACATATTTATAGAGTTCTTTCCTCTTTCTCTTCTCATCTAATTACTACCAGAGGTCTGAGGAGCAAACAGTAAACAATATGTTTATCGCAGGTTTGTGTGTATCTGTAGAGACTAGTCTAGAGCTGGGGTCTTCCAGTTCTGAGTTCAGTGCTCTACAGTCCCCCTCACCCCACGTGCACCTGTGGAGAGACATGGCCTCCACAACACCTGGGATCTGGAAAGCCCTGTAGAGCAGCAGTTAGAACACAGAGCTCAGGGGAGTCATGTCCATTGTGTGACCTTCAGCAGATTCCTTGAGTCCACATTTCTTCATCTACGGTCAACTCTTGGTTACATTTCTCAATAGAAACGACAAGGAGGATGGGTAATGTAGAATAGACAGTAACAAAAATAGTTTATCAGTAGCAGAAAGGGGTGGGATTTGGAGATGAAGACCTGGGTTCAGTCTCCACTGCTGATGAACTTTCCAGCAATAGCAACAAGTCACTTGACAGAGGGGAGGCAGAAGACAGGACTATAAGAAAGCTTCCATCCCACAGCACAGTGGACTGTTTCAGGGCACGTGATTTGGCCTGTGGTCTAGGTAAGCCCAGGTGTTTCGGAGTTAGGTTTTTCACATGAGGCAGAATGTTAAATCTTTTTTTAGAAAAGAACTGGCATTTGAAGTCTGAAGGTTGCTGGAGGAGGGAGTGGACATGTTTTGCCCATAGAGAGTCTAGAAGCCTCTTGAGAGAAAAGAGACTAAGCCTGTAGCCCTCTCTCCTTGACATTCAAAGTTATGGGAGTATGTCAGGGTACACTTGGGTAGTGACCAAGGCCCACTATTGAGGAAAGGTGGTGAGGCCCTTGAGCCATACTCATTGTGGTGAGGAATAAATTTGGCTTGTGGACAGGCCCACATTCTCTTTTGGGAGTGTTGGCTGAAAGCAGGTAAATGGCACATTATTGAGATAGGGGATCGCAGGTGAACTCCACGTGCAGCATAGTGAGATCTATGGCTGTCTCCCCTTCCTTGGCTCCTGCAACACTGGAAACTGGACCAATAACATCAGCCAGGAGATTTCAGGATTCTTCTCTGAGGAAATTGACCTGGAGAGAAAGACCTTAAAAATACTCAGGTTTTGGGATTCTGCTCCCTTCAGGGAATGAATGGGACTCTTATCACCCACTGTTAGGCCCTCAAGAAAGAACTGAAAACTAACATTTGGTAACAAAAGATTAAAGCAACTTTTAATGATAGGAAGGTAAAGGTGAAAATTTCTCAGAAAATAGAACAATGAGGGAAAAAAAAAGAATATTGGAGAATCAATTCAGGAAGTCCACTGCCTAAGTAATATGATTTCCAGAAGAAGTAGTGGGCAGAAAATTATAAAGAAGTACCCAGTAAAAAAAAAAAAAATTCAGGAAAATTGACATACCTCCAGATTGAAAGGGCTCAGCAAATAAAGGCAGGTTTTGTTTGTTCTTCTCCCTGTGTTCATTGAGTGTCTACAGTATAGGACAGGCATTGTTAAATCACTAGAAGTGCAGGGTCGGGGACGGGGCAGACAAAAATCTATGCCGTCATGGAGTTTATATTGTGTTGGAATTACATTAAAAATAAAACGTGACTCATACCAAGGCACTTTTATTGTGAAATTTCAGAACACCAGGAATAAAGGGGAGATAGTCAGAATTTCCAGCAAGGAGAAAATCAGATTCTATTTGAACTATCAAATATTCAAATAGCATTGAATTTCTCCATAATAAAGCTCTGTGCTACCTCTGAGGGGGAACGAGTTCTATACCCAGTCAGACATTCAAGTGTGAGAGTAGAACTAAGACGTTTTAGATTTATAAGGACTAAAAACTTAGCTGCTGTAGGGATATGTTCCACAAAAATGAGGGAGTAAAATTAAGAAAGAAAAAGACATGTGGTGTAGGAAACAAGAGATTCAACACAAGAAGAAAGCAAAGGGAATTCCCAGGATGGTGAGAGGGCACACAGCTGTGCAGTGGTCCTCGAGATCAGCCGCCCAGGTAGACAGAGGGCAGAGGCCTCTGGAAGGAATGGCTGAGTGTGAGGCATGCAGGGACAGGAGGACTCATTGAAGGGCCACCTCATGGGTTTGTGTACAGAGGAGCTTTATATTAATCGTTGAGTCAGAAGGTTTGGAGATGAATTAGTATTAGGAAAATAGAAAACTCAGTGACTATAAACCAAATTATAATTAATTTCAAGAGAAACAGTTATCAAGAAAGGAAATACACTCATACTACAGACTCCGCTGTGAACATTGTATACATAGTCATAACCATGAAAACAGTGAATGTCAATTGAGTAAAAAATTATTTTATATTAGAATGGGGGAGGGAGTCTGAGAAAGGTAAAGAGTCTCATCTTGCAAAATATGACATGTCAAAAGTGACATGTAATTGAAAAATCAAGAAAGGGAATAACTCAATAGGTTATGTAACACACAACCAACCTTCCAGGGAAGTCTGTGTAATTTCCACCCCAGTGCACCTTAAGGCATTGGATGGCAAGCCATCATTTAGGAGCCATCATTCAGAGCCCTTTGGCTGTTGACTTCTATAAACAGATGCCATCTCTGAGGGATGTCTTCATTGCAGTGAGGTCCATGATGGAGCTATCCAAGATTTCCTAGAAGGGCAAGCTTGTTTTAACAGACCCTTTCTAGAACTCCCCTTGGGCTGCAAGGACTGCATGCATACATTTGTTTTACCTAACAGACACTGATCTCTGCATATTTTCTCCACATTTTGAGAGGGATCAGAATGGGAAGAGCCCCTGGTCTCAGTTCCTGCCATTTTGTGACCTTGGGCAAGTGAAGTCACACCTCAGTTTCCTCATCTATAAAACAGGGATAATAATAGCACTTTCTTCTGAAGGTGGTTGTGAAGAAGCAAATCATTTAAAATACTGAAAATCTTTCAAATAGTGCATGGCACCTAGTAAGCCTACCGTGGTATGTTTTGGCTTTTTTTTTTTTTTTTTGTCATTATCGTTTTCTTTATCTGGTTCACAAAAATGGATCAGTAATTCGGAAATGTTCTTTGAAGTGTAAAAGGAGTGACGAAAACAAGAAAAAATAGTACAGCTCAAAATAACATCATAAACAAAAATACTGAATGGAAACCTAGTATAATTATAGAATGTGAATCTTAAATATCCAGGGACCTGTGAATCTGCCAGGGTGATAATTTCACTCAAGTAACAGAAAAAGAAAAATTGTAAATAGACTCTCTGAAAATTGAATTTTTTACTTGGCAGGTGATTTATTTGTTCATAGTCTCTGGTGCTTTCTCTGTTATGAAACTTTATCAAATAGTGGCATGAAACCCTCAATGCTTTTGAGTCATTTTCAGGCAAAGTACAGTGGCCTTTCTAGTAAACCAGTTGCGTCTTCCCAGATCAAGTATGAAATAGTGTTTTCCAGGGTGAAATTGATGAATTTTCTTGCTAAGGACCCAGAATAGTACAAAACTTCAGAGGCATCATTCAAAGTCATATTCGTCATAGCAAAAGCAGATTTGCTGAGAAGTTTGCAACATCAACCTCAAAAGTGATGGCAAACATATTCAAAGGGAAAGAGGAACAAGCTTTTGGCAAAATCCTTTATCAAGTGCTCCTGTTGCATGTCACTTAGCATTAGTGGTGTGCAGTATGGGAGAGCAGTCATGTGTGTGAGTGCATATTTCACTTTATAGTTTGTTGAAATCACTGATGTGTGGAATATGATCAGCCCTTGGCATATGTCTGATAACACACATGAGGGAGGAGCGTTCAGCAACGTTTCATAATTTTGCTCATTGGAAACTCTTCCTTCAGAAGAAGAGACTTTTTGTTTTACTTGTTTGTGGGTACTGATGTCGATGGAAAGGTTCCTTGGCGTTCCTAAGAGCAGGGCACCGGTTGAGCATACAGCAGGGAAGGTGCTGCTCTGCGAGGGCGAACCCACCCTCCACTTTTCCACCAGGAGCTGGAAGAAAGCTCCATCTTTGAATGTCTGTTTTCCACTGGGCTGTATGAAGAAATGCTCAGCAAGTAAACATCTCAGCTTTTCTATACAGGGTTTTGCTAGCTGTTGAGATCTTTGAAAATAAGGTGTGAAATAAAATATTTCTTCCTGGTCCTATGAGAGTAAAGACCATTTCTAGGATGTCAGTTGGCTTAGTCAGATGGCATATCACATAGGTATTTTTATCTTTTCTAGCTGAAGCTGTCTCTTCCTGGTCAGTGACAGAAATAAAATGCTGAGAGTTTTCAAAAACTGGATGATGCTGCTGATTCCTGGATCACTAAGAATTTGACTCTGGACTAGCATTTGCTGATTTTCATCAAGAAAGCATTGATAATGTTGGGCATATCTAAAAATCTGAAGCAAATGCAAACAATAAATGAATGAAGAATCTATTCACCATTTTCTCCCAAGTTAAAACATTCCATCTCCCAACTTTTAAGGATAACTTAGATTCCAGTAGATGCCAAGAGAAGCCTTTAATAAGTTTTCCCATAATATCTGGGTTCATCCTTGATGCAAATACCTGCACTGCCTACTACTTCAAAATATTGCAACAATTACCAGCAGCAATCTGCACGGTGCAATTAGTTGTGATTTTCTAATTTATGTATTAGTAAACTAAAATATATTAAATTAACTGGCTTAGAGATGGAGCCACACTATTGCTCAGGCTAAATATTTCATCAAACCCAAGTGAAAGGGTTTGGAATACTTACAACTGACTTTAAAATATTACATTTTATGGATACTGTCAGTCCTCTGTGCCTGTGGGTTCTGTATCCATGGATTCAACCAACCGTAAATCGAGAATATATGGAAAAAAATAAAAATTAAAAATAACGGTACAACAATAAACAATAACACAAATTTTAAAATAGCAGTATAATAATTATTTACATAGCACTTACATTGTGTATTAGGTCTTACTAAGTAATCTAGAAATGATTTAAAGTATACCGGAGGGTACGCATAGGTTATACACATATACTACACCATTTTATAATGGGCATCTGTGGATTTTGGTATCCAAAGGGACTCCTGGAACCAATCCCCTAGGGATTCCGGGTGACAATTGTATTTCCTAGCAATGGAAACTTAAGCAATTTCACTTCTGTATCTGTTTCTTCACCTGAAAAATGAGGATAAGAATACCCGAG
>CAUYSK010070509.1:0-24744 GCA_963575035.1 Avahi laniger | reverse complement strand
CTAAAAATATATAGAAAAAATTAGCCAGGCATGGTGGCGCATGCCTGTAGTCCCAGCTACTTGGGAGGCTGAGGCAGTAGGATTGCTTGAGCCCAGGAGTCTGAGGTTGCTGTGAGCTAGGCTGACGCCACGGCACTCACTCTAGCCAGGGCAACAAAGCGAGACTGTGTCTCAAAAAAAAAAAAAAAATGGATTCTATAAAATGATTTCTAAGTTTGTTTCCAGTGTCAACTCCCTGACCCGAATGTATTATGAAAGTCTTTTTAAAGGTTGACTTTGTTTGTAAAAAGGGGTCGGGGTAGAGTATGAGGGTTAGAGGAGGTTGTGTGTGTCAGGTGCTTTGTATGACGTTGGGCCCATAACAGGCATTCAGCGAACAATAGGTATTATTACTGTTGTTGTTGTTGTTGTCCATTCTGAAAGTCTGTAACGAGGGCCGGGGCTGTCTTTAGCTTTCTTCTTTCTCACCGTCTCTCCTGCTCAGTTGATATCGCTGCTTTCCCTTCTTCACTTCCAATTCAACAGCTGGCTCCTCCTTGGATGTCAAAGTCAGGTATAGACAAGGAAGTCATCCTGACTATTTCTGCAAGCTCTCGGGGGACATGTATGACAAGTCCAATTTAGTATGTATCAAATGTTTGGCTTCTACATAGATATTTAAAAAGGTATCCAGGAAAGCGAAGCCTCCCTTTTCTGGTACATTTTGCTTCTGCGCTATTTTTTTTTTTTTATCAGGGCTTTGAATTGTTTTATCTGTTTTTTTATCTGACCAGTAATTTATAGTCAACCACAATAACTTTAATTTCTAACCTTGTTTCCTCCTCTAAATGATGGAAAATGCTCGAGGATTCGAGTGCTTTTTCGTACCATCCTCCATTGGCATGCTGACGTTAAGTACCCTTGTGCCACAAGAAGATGGAATCCGTGAGGTTATGTTTACTGCTTTGTGTTACAGCTGCAAGCTCAGCCTTTGTGTCGGCTGTCCTCTGCATTCATTCTTTAGTTCATTTAAGAACTTTTCGAGCCAGGCACTGATTCATGTGTTAGAATACAGGAGTGAACGAACAGTCTCTGTTCCCATGGAGACAGAGAAACTGACAGATACAGAATGCATAGCATAGGAGGCTGTCACCACTGCTGCGAAGAGGACCGAAGGTGGACAAGGATAGAAAGTGTCGACGAGGGAATGTGACATGAGGCATCAGGAAGGCCTCTCCAGGAAGATAGCACTCCAGCGGGGCGCCAAGTAAAACGAGGGAAGAGACAAGCAGACACATGTTCAGGGGAGGAGTTTCACAGGCAGAGGAAGTGCAAAGGCCCTGAGACAGGAATTGGCCTGGTATTCCCAGGAAAGCAAGGCCACTGAGGCTGAAACAAAATTAATGTCCAAGAGAGAAGGGAAACTGATTCGAGAGGGCTTTGGGGGCCATAATATTTAGGGCTTTGGCTCTTACTCAATTCAAATAACAGGCCCCGGAGGGTTTCCAACAGAGAGTTAAAATATGATCTTATGACATCTTGAGATTGTGGTTGACTATAACTTTTTTTATTATTTTTGTCTCCATTACTTTTAACCTTTTTTTTGAATCATGAACGAGTAATCAATGTTATTTATTATTCCATGAAAATGTACTGCTAGTGAATGGTGTCTCATAGATTATTTAAGTTCAGATCCCAACTTTTATTTACTTTATGTGAGTAGAACGCTAAAAAACAGGCAATACTGTTTCTGTTCCATTTAATTATGTGTTGAAAAGAAATGTGTGTCTGTGAGTAGAGAGATAGTCAGACCCATAATCTTGTGTCCGCTTAACTAGAATGCTTTGGAACTGCAAACTATCTGCGTAATAATCCTGACGTCATTTCTCCTTGTCCGTAATACAGTGCTTGTGACTTGGTCACAGGTACGTTTGACTTTTATCAAGAGTAATTTCAAAAGAAAAGGACAAACTTCACCTTTTTCTTCCTAAATAAAAGGAGGTAGAGCACATGTTTTTGTGTTATCGTGAACCACAGAGTTAATGCGTCGTGTCCAGAGAACGAAATGCTCAGATAGAAAGGAAAGATGAGGGAAAAGGAAAAGTGTCCTTCAGGCCTGATAGTACATGATGAATTTTCTAAGTGCCACTGGAGAGAGCTGTTCAAGTCCTCAGCGCTTCCCTGTCATTGCTGTGACCTAGTATTTGCATAGGGCATGCATTTGTCTGCTGAGATCTAGGTCTTGAAAGAAAAATATTTTGGAAATGAGAATATTAGTAAGTCATTAGTGCTGAGCTCTGAATGCAGAACTCGGCATGGATCCGCATTAAAATCCGATTTAATTTGAAAAGTAAATTGCAAAGAGAACTATAGCATGAGTTCAGCTTTCCTGAAAACAAATGAATTTTTTCACAAGTAATCTCCTTCAGCAAACTGAGATAGAATGGGGTTTGGATAATTATCAATTACCTTTTAAAAACTGCTATGTAAATTAATTAATAGCTTGGAATAGGGAATTCTAACTTTAATCATTCACTTCGAGTCAGGAAACTATTTTAGTAAAATGTGAAAGTACTATACAAAATCTATTGGGAAAGCAATGCAAAAGACATAATTCGTGACCAAAACCGAAAATAATATGGTAATGCCATTTTATCATAAGAAAAAACTATTTTAAAGACTTTAAGGTAATGAATTATATTATCCTATTTACTCTAGTAGTAGTTGTTGGAACAATTTTACACTCAAAGCCAATAGGACAAAGAGTGAAGACTGTCAAAGCGCTTTATGTTACTTGTTCAGTAGTTATAGGACAAAAACAAACAAGCAAACCAATAAATGGAAACAAAAACAAAAATCCCAAACCCACTTTGGGTAGAAGATCCATCCACTTTGTAAATATATCAGGAGTCTTATTAAAGTTCACTCTTTCCTGGTGTGTCCCTAAAGCACACTTTCTACATTGGTCATATTCTTTTAGGCATCAAATGAAATATTTTTGAGCTCCTACAATGTACAAACGTAAGGCTGTCTTTGCCCTCTACCTACTGAAATTTGGGAGTAAGGGACATTACTGTACGAGAAATTAAATGAATCCTGGGCCTGACTCTGTCACCAATTAGCCAAATCACTTCTAGCAGATCATCTTAAATCTAAGACTCAGTTTCCATTTTTATAAAATACTTTTTATGTCAACTAAAATAAATTGTTTACTATTTTATTTGATCTTCAAATAAGATAGTATATGTGAAAGTTTTCTTCAAACGTATTTTTCACATATCAGGTTTTCATAACATTTTTATGTCATTCATAATCATCTTTAATTTCATATCCTAGTCATACAAAGTTATAGATGTTACCTTATAAAATTACAAAATTATAAAATTATAGATGTTACCTTATAAATATGTATCATAGAATCCTTAAGTTACATCTCTGACCTTGTATGTCACCAAATATAAATATATATATATATATTTATTATAAGTACAGAATGAGTAGTGAAAAAAGCCTAATGAGGTTTTATACACATTAGAATGCAGCATGGACTATTTTGTCATACAGGTGAGCATCCCTAACCTGAAAATCCAAAATTCTCAAGTGCTCCAAAATCTGAAACTTTTTGAGCACTGACAAGACACTCAAAGGAAATGCTCATTGGAGCATTTCAGATTTCATTTATTAATGACCTACTTAGTATAACACAGGATAATGAAGACAGAGTCCTTCCTTTTAGTTTTTTGTTTGTTTTGTTTTGCGGAAAGTTATTTTTTTTTTAAGGACTGACAGTTGTGAGTTATAATGAGCTTCCGAAATGTATATATGTCTACTCTCAGCCCATGGAGAGTAGTAAATTGCTGTTTCTCATGACACATTTAGATGAGGAGAAGGAGGGGCAAGGAGGGCAGACTGCATTGGCCGATTAGAAACTAACTTGGGATGATGAGCTTCCGAGGACAATAACGTCAGCAACAGTGAAAAGCTCACAGGCAGGCGCCTGGACCAGAGAGCACAGGGGCTCAGCTCTTCCAGAGGTCGTGAGCCATCCCATAATCTGGGAAGGCCTAGCCTTTGGTTCGGTTGGGCAGGGAAGGGATGCTGGTCCAAAGAGCAGGTGTGGAATGATACGATTCCCAGCGGCACACCTGAGAAAGCGTGGACATGTTTATGTGCCTTCTCGTACCAGCTGGCAGGATTCCTGCCAACTACAGACGATTCTTCAGCCACAGCTGAAGCCCAGCGTTGTGTTTCCTTATTTAATGTGGTCTTTTAGTTGTTTTTCAAGGCAAGGTCTTAGTTAGATCCCTGGTCCTCCTGACCTCTTGTCTTTTTAATCGCTTTGGGATGCAAGAATCCTAGGTTTGGAAAGTAACTTAGCAGTTTTCTATTCTAGACAATACCAGAAAATCCCCTCTGTGATATGCCTGCCAACCTCTGCTCCATTAAAGAAATATTTTGGAGCCCCTCTTTTATGTAAATACAGGGACACATATTAAGATAGGTACTTGTTTTACAATTGAGGAAAATTACAATAACCAAAAACATAATTCACAGTTCTAAGATGCACTTTTTTTCATGTTTTTACCTCCTCGGAAATTTGCCTGGGTATCCAGTTGCTGTTGGCCAAACCATTGTGGATTCGGTCCTTACAAAGTTGTAATTGCTAGTTCATCCACAGACTTGGTCATAGCGGTTTGTAGTGTTGTCTCTGAGTTATATGCATTGTTGGAACCACATACGTTGAGTTTAACTGCCATTTGGTGTGTTCAAGTAACTAAATGTTATTGTGCAGAAGGACACGGAACCAGGACAGTGAGGTACAAATTTAATATGAGAAAAGAAAGTATTCATTATTGGAGGACCATCTGCAATTTCCAAGTTTTCATGCAAAGCAAAAATCAAGTGCTTTATAGGAAAGACCTGAGAAATAACGATGCCTGTAAGCTGATGAAGCCTATGATGGTCATCATGCAAGCCGGGCATTGCCTATTACACATCAAACAAGAACGTCCAGCAACGCAATCCTGGTTATATTAATAATAATGGAGCACTCCTTTGAAAAACACTGCATCGTGAACACGTTTGATAGTGCAGATGATATTTGTTGAAAAAACATCAATGACAGTGGTGCGAAAAATGGTTCTGATGAGTCAAACTGAATGGGAAGAAAATTTAGGGATATAGTAATCAATATTTAACTTATAAAGTATAATAAAGATTTTAAGTGATACGAAAACATTATCGCATTAAGTCTAATTTAGTAGTGCACAAGTTAACTGTATCTATTATAATCAGTGGTACCGTAGGCTCACTGGAATATGATAGTGAGAACCATAGTGCAGTGTACTTCTTAATCCTCAGACATCCCTGCAAGGTGAGTTATTACTATTTCCATTTTATAGATGGGAACATTTAGCTCAGTATCTTACAGCTGCGTAGTGGTGGTGCAGTCTTCTGAACCAGAGTTCAAGCTGCTTACCCAAAGTAAGTTGCTGCAAGTGGAGAGAATCATTAATTAAAAAGGAAACGAAGGGAAGACACAGTCATATGATGAAACAACAGTAGCAACCTGGTGTTTCACGCTTGGCTTCAATATTTCTAGTGTGGGCGAGCTCATTATACGCTAATGCCCGCTATTTTATTCTGAATGGTTCTTTTTTTTGTTTTTAATTGGACCAAGTAAGCTTCCTTTTAACTGTCACTCATTTGCCTTTATTATGCCCTCCAAACAAAAAACAAAAACCAAAAAAACAAAACAAAAAACAGAGAAAATAGGCCTGATCCCTCACCCATGAAAGCCTCTCTAATTCTTGAGAACGGTTATCATGCTGCCATCTATTTTATTTTCCAGCCCTTTGTTTTTCTTATGAAAAACATGAAACAGAAGCTTGGAAAACCTTTGTTTCGAGGCCCAAAATAATGTTAACCCTAGTTCCTGTTTTGCCGGTATGCGTTTAAAAATATGGAATTCAGAATAAACTGTTGCATTGGGCCGTGTTTCACGGCCATGACACGTGGCGAATTTGCAGTGAACTCAAACTTCCAGGACCTTGTCAAGATAAAGGTATGGACCCAGGCTCCCATCACCCTGATTTTTTTTTTAAAAATTTCATTATTTAATTTTTCAATTGACAAACGATAATTGTACGTATCCATGGGGTATATAGTGATGCTTCAATACACGTGCTATATAATGATCAGACCAAGGTAATTAGCATATCAGTCGTCTCAAAACTTGGATCATTTCTTTGTGTTGGGACCGTTCAATATCCTCTTTCTAGCTATTTGAAACTGAGTATTATTGTTGACTATAGTCATCCTCCAGTGGTACGGAACACTAGAACTTACTCCTCCTATCCAGCTGTAATTAAGAGAAGGATTTTTATGTTAGTTCTCAAGACGCATAGCCTAGCTCTTGCTAGAATAGGGCAGACTAGAAAAGTCTATGGCCTAGACATCTGCTTAATAAATAATAGTGCTCACCCCCTGTGGTTATTGAAGGATTCATTGAAACAATGCATCTAAAATGCTTAGAAACACTGCTTGACGTGTTTTAAGAACTCAAAATGTTGTTGGTATGCGTATGCGGCAATAGAACACAAATAATCGAATAATAAATCTGGTGTATTCATTTCCCAGGGCTGCCATAACAAAGTACTGCTAACTGGGTTGCTTAAAGCAACAGAAATTCATTACATCACTGTTCTGGAGTCTAGAAGTCTGAAATCAGGGTGTTGGCTGGACTGTCCTGCCTTTAAACCCTCTAGAGGTAGATCCACCCTTGCCGCTTTCTGCTCTGGTAGCCCCAGGTCTTCCTTGGCTTGCGACATGGTCCCCATCTTTACGTGGCCTCTGTCTCTGTCTTCATCCAAATTTTCATCTTCTGGTAGGAACACTGGTCATACTGGTTTAGGACCCCCCCTAATTGAGTATGACTTCATGTTAAACTGATTATGTCTGCAGAGACCCTATTTCCAAATAAAGTCACATTCGTGGCTACCAGGGGTGAGGGCTTCAGTATATCTTTAGGGGGGTGGGTACAATTCAACCCATAATATCTAGAACAGAGACATTCAAAATAGAGGAAATGATTGTCCCAGAAGCAAGCAGAGGACACTGATATAGGCTTGGGACTGAGGTTGGAGATCTGAGAAAAGGTGATGTTTTGAGATTTATTTGGTAAGTAGGCACTAGGATTTCTCTGAGTAAGTCGTACAGCCCAAACCAATCCTCTGGGCTCAAATAAGGAAAAGCAAGATTTCAGTCCTCTGTAGGGGACGGGGGAATTTGGACCGAAATCCTAGAGGAACTACAGTGCTGAATAGGTTCCCAAGATATAAACGGTGGACCTACAGTTGGCACCAAGGATCCTGTTCACTTTTGGAAGTGCCTCCCCTCAAATAGGGGATAAATGACATCTTGCCAACTCCAAGGTATTAATATAGTTTTAACAACCTTCATAGCCTTCATAGAAGCGGCATGGTAGATTGCAGTTGCCTGGCCAGTTTCCAACACAGATAATTAGATTTTACTTACGTAAGATGCTTTTGAAGTCTCCTCGGAATGAGAATGTCTTTATTTTCCGGTTGAAACACTTAACTGAGTTTGCTCTGTGTATCCATCAGGTATTGTCTGCTCTTGAGAGCTTTCCTGGTGGGTAAATATGAGTCTGTCAGGTTTTTGAAGTGTTTAAAGATACTGTGAATAAAAAGTACATCATGAAATAGAGGTCTTATTACCATAATCTGCGTGTCGGTACCATTAATATTTCCAGAGTGACCAATCTTGATTTCCCAAATAGAGGATTAGGACTACGAGTAAGAGGCAATAATGGCTGAAATATTAAGAAAGTCATCTCTTTTGTATTTTAGTCAAAAAATCTTTTGTAAATACCCTGTAAATGACAACTGTGGAAAGAAAAATGTGGAAAGTGTACTTAACGTAGACTTTTCTAATCCCTGCAGGACTTCGAATCAACGAAAATTAGATCATCCCCTAAGTGGGTTTTTATGTAGTTGTTTCTTTTCCAGCTTTCCATTCCGTTCTAACACTTGATCTTTGTATGAAAACTGCTGCCACATTCTGAGACATGAGTCATGGTGCTTAAAATGTTTTCGCCATATTTTAGACATCACAGGATGCCATGGCAGAAGAAGAGTCGTCTCTTGGCTTTGGCAAATTTTACATTCTGAGGTTTGACCTTTTGCAAGAGTTCATCCCATGTGTGAGTTTAGCTCATGCGCTACCCTAGCGGACCCCTCGGCGTCTGAATTTCATTTTGGCTTTTTGCAAAAACGTATTTTGTATGTGTTTACCTGTACATCTCCCCCCACCGGTGTCGTGTACACGTGTATTTCTGGTGGAAAAAAAGATGTTCATGAAAAGAAATCCAGTTTCGTTGGAAATAAGAAGAAAGTGATGAGGCGATGAGTTCTATCCCGAAAGAATGGCTTCAAATAACGAAAGAACAGAATGTCATGCTCTTCAGGGATTTGGGTCTGTAATATAAATGAAGTCATCATCAACTCTATGCAGAAACTAGATAAAGCGAATGTTAAACTGTTTCAATGAGTTTTCCAGGTCTTGTAGATGTGGCTGAAGTGAGAACTTAAACTCCAGCCAAAGTACTAGAATAGCTGCGGAAATGATCTTCAAGGTAAATAGAAATACAAGAATTTCAACTTTATTTTTTAATGCACAAACTCATGTTTGTGGTTATTGCCTGGAATAATTTTCTCACTCCTTCCCCTTTTGGTGATAGACTTTGCCACGCTGCCCCTAACAACTGGACGTGCGCGCACCACCCGGGCCAGGCCGGTCAGGGAACACCGTTCCCTGGCGCCATGACTGTCCTCGTGCGTGAGCAGGGCAGTCGCATGTATGTCATGGCTCAGTTTTGCTAGGACTGGTGGGTCCACCTCGTGAGTTACCGAGCTGGCAGGATGTGCTTTGGAGGATGCTCGGAGTGAGTCTAACTACAGAAAGTGAAAATAAGACCAGTGTGCGGAGAGAAGCCGATGTGAGAGTTGAACGTTAGGAAGGCTTTGTTTAGACTCAGATCCATTGGTGCCTGAAGCCAGTGTTTGTATTTTACCGCATTTTATGGGGGAAAGATGTGGTTAGTAACATTTGTGAATTACAAGATTTATAAAGATCTTAGCAGAAGATCCTTCATGTCGCTTAAGGTTTTGTGGTACACTCTCCCACCTGTATGCCAACAAACATTTAGGCTTCTCTGTTAGCTTTGAGGCTTTGATGAATTCTTGACTCTCTGTGTTTTAAGACACTGCAATACTCTTTTTGCGTCATTTTAAATACATTATATTTACAAACAGGGAGAAGAGTTGTGTACATCAGTTAACAATTTAGAAACCTGTGAATGTTTAGCTGCTTGTACTCTAATAATGAATATCAGTTCAAGGGCTCTATAAATGATGGAAATTTAAAAGCATGGCAATAAAAATGTGCTACTTAACACCAAAATAGTAATTCCTATGTAATTTATTCATATGTAATTTCTATTTCAAATATTTCTGCAGTTATTTTTTTTTTCTAATTCGGTTGTATCGTGTGGAAATAGGTGAATAAGAAAACAATGTATGTCATCTTGCTTGCGCTTTATACCGACTGATGTAAAATTGGGACCATCAGCCATTATCTGGCATTGAAAAAAGAAGGCAAAATAGAAAACAAAATACACACAATTCTTCGAAAGCACAGACTGATGCTAGTGATACTTAACCATTGGAAATACTATTATAATCATTTATGAAGGCGCAGTTCCAATCGAGTACAGCTAAGAGAGCTGTGGTGTCATAGAGATGGGAGGCCGACCTTGTATTGATTTGTTAATCTGTGCCAGCTACTACAACTTGATCAGATTTAATCTTCGCAGCCACTCTGCATGACAGGTATCACTCTAAACATCAGGAACTCGAGGCTTAGGGAGGTGGAGTGACTCACAAAGGCAAGACAGACTCTCTCTTGTCCGTGTCCCTTCCGTGGCTCCTCTTTGGATCAAGTTCAGACTTCCAAGCTCAGATGACAAGACCCTACTGATTACTATTAAATTGTTCTTTTGCCTTCTCAGGATCTAACACAATGGGAGATTATGAGAACGTTTAGACATTTAACATTTATTGAATCAGGGGAGAAATGAATGTCTTCATTTATTATTTAGTTTATGGTTGTCATATAGGAGTCTAAGAACGTTCTGTTCGGTCCCTTTTGTCCTGTGACAGTGCCACCGTCATAACACAAGACCTCACTGTCTCGTGACTGTTGATCGGTGACCCTCCAGTTGCTTTCTGTTCTTCTTCACCATTGGATCCTCCATCGAGTTGCCAGATTTATTTCCTTAGACATTACTAGAATTGTTCTTCTCGAAACACTTGGTGTAGAATTCAAGGTCCTTCAGAAGCTAACGTCACCTCCCTACTCTCATTTAGCTATTTCACATAGACCCCCTAATCAATCCAACTTTTTTTACAGTCTCGTTATTTGGTTCATTTGCACCTTTCTGCCTAAAGGTCCCTTCCTTTTATTCTTAGTTTATTACAGATTTCAACACTGCAAGTCACTTCCCTTGATTACATTTTCTTTGATAAATATCAGCCAACCCTCATTTCCATAATTTCTGCTTTTCTGTAAGACTTACTGTCTGTACTAGTGGTATTTCAAAACAAGTCGTAAGCAGCAGAATCTACCCCCCACCACACCTGAACATATATACGTGCATGTACACACACTCACACAGAGAAAGCTTACATGGAACTCCAAGTTATAAAAAAAGATAAAAGTATAGATTCTTGTAGTAGTTACCCCAATACTCATGAGCACCCCAGCTCTGCAGATCACAACTGAAACCAGTGCGACCCCGACCACGCCGCTCTTTTGCTTGGTCTTCCTGTTAGCAACAGAAAGGGCAAAAGCAGTCAGGATGCCTTAGCACTGCTGAGAGGGAAATTATCTGTGAAGCAGAGGAAAAGAGTCTACCTGCCATGCCTGCCCTAGCAGACATTGCAGGTCTCATGTTTCTGACTTTCTACCACCTCCCAGGAAATATCTGTAGGGCTCAGGAAGTAGAGTCTGATTTTATCCTTTTCTGTAGTTCTGAGATACTTGAAATGAGATGCTAGGGATCCTCTGGACCAGACCCCTCTGAAACTCTTAGTAATTCACCATCTGCATGTTCGTGAACCACAGAGAAAAGTCCTGTGGTCCAAGGTCAACGTCTCCTTATTGATGAAAGCTCACATCAGTAGCAGTTAATCAGTTGGAAGCCCGATTTGGTCCCTATTCTTACGTGTAAGTCTGGACACCTCAAGCATACTCTATGTTTCTTAAGAGAATTAGTTGTATTTGTATGTTGTTGCCATAAAATCACACATTATTTTTAAGTTATTTCATATTTATATAAGCTTGTCTTCCTACAAATTTGAAAGAATGACTGTTTTTAATTCTGTATTATACCTATCACATAGAAGTTACTTAATAACCACCTACTAATTAAAACCGAATAAAATATCCTAGTTTATGTGCGTAGCTATGATTTAAGAACGTTTTTCTGCTCTGACATGTGAACTTTCTCTGTAAAATGTAACATCATAGAAGAAACCAAATGTTCTTTTCTAAAACGTATTTCAGATTAGTGACATGACTAATAACAGATTTAATATTTTAAAAGACAGTCTTATATGTATTAAAAACTTATAAAATTATTAAAAATATATTAAACAATGAATATAGAAGATGCAAAGAATTCTGGAAATGTAATAAAGCAGGTCTCACGGGCAATGCAACTTGAAATTATGCAGTTTTATAAAACAAACTTTTCCCAAGTAAGGAACAGTTTAATAACTTATCAAACACATATTATGAACATGTTTTTCAATTTTCTATAATTTGTCAAGGGAAGGGAAAAAAGTTGATTGGGAATTCTGATTGGTCTTTTTTGCAATTCAAATATATAAACAACGTTTATCATTTTTAACTGATAAAAATTAAACTAAATTTGAAATTATGATTGCTAATGAATCACAATTTCTGATGAGTTAGCAGCTATTTTATGTTTTCCAAACACCTGCGTTAATCTACCCAAGATCACTCATTTTATGTGCCGTATATAACATGTTAGGCAAACATGATTTTTGTATAATTTTATTTGATAGTTGTCATACACTGAAGAAACAAGAAACATAAGAACTTATTCAGGCCTAAATTGGAGACAAGCACATATGTAAATATACAAAATATACAAAGACTTTATGGATACTGTAATTTAAATCAGTTTAGGCAACTGTGACTCCTATTTGTTTCATAGAGATAAACAAAAATGATGATTCATATCACTGTGGCATATAATAATAAACTCCATAAGTAGAGTCTTCAACTGAATGAACACAAACTATGACATGGGAATTTGAGATAATCTAGGACAAGTTTTCAGATTTTTAGGTTTGTACTGCCTTTGGATAAACAAAACAATCTCATTCCTTTTCTTGATATAATTTGAAATATCCAAACAAAAACATCATTACTAAATGTAAAGTATTAGTAATTTAATAATTTTTTTTTTAAAAAATCTATGTATGTTACTGCCTCTGTTAATTAATTTGCTGGATGGCAAGCAGGCAATGAAATGATAAGACATCAGTGCGAGACCTAATGCTTAACCCGTTATTTCTTCACCATAAGCCAATGTCGAGAAGCTTCGGGGTAGAGAGGAAGCTGATGTCAGGAAGCTGATACTTCTCAGTATCATGTTTTTATTTGTACATCTTCTCAAGCGTGCGGTAACGTTCCTGAGGCATGTTTTGCATTTCTTTTTTGTCTCAATACAATGTAGCACAAGTAAAAAAATAATCAGTTTTTGGTGTTTATTCATCCTTATAATATAAAATATTTGATAAATATTTCATGTTTCAGTGTTTTATTCATTATTTTGGATATTTAACCAAATAAATATTTCTGGAATATCTGTTTAATGAAAGATAAGAGAATGAAAGATTAAAGAAATCTAGTTAGAATTAAGAAATGGGCTTATTGCCTTTGCCATAATTATTTTTCAGATAATTCTTTTTCTTAACTAATTTTCAAATGAATGTGTTCTAATGTATCTAAGTTTTTTTGTGTATTTTAATAATTTGTCAATTTAGAATTAAAAATTCAATTTAATATATATTAAATATATATTAATATATTTACCAAATATACTACATATTTTTACTGAAGAAGTGGTAGCGTATAATCAATTTAACCCTTCCTTCCATTAAGGGGCATGTAAGTAATATCATTTAGAAAAAGCACTTATTAGCTGTGTACTTGCTGGCAGGCATAAATAGAGCTGATATTGAAAGACAATTTTAGCTAAAGCCCTTCTACTAATATTTCCCACTGCCAATAATGGCCAAACTTCTAATGAATATGTAGACTTTAGAATTAAATGTCATTAGCTTTCTTGTCTCAAAATTTTAATATATTAAAAACAAAATAATCCTTTAAATTATCAAAATTGGAGAAATACCATGAGAAGAAAAAGGAATGACTTATTTTTTTCCCTATTTAGAAGGTTTTTCTTAACTGAATTTTCCAGAAATCCAAGAAGGTTTTTTTTTTGTTGTTTTTGTTTTTTTTAAAATCCATTTGGTGGATTCTATTTACTCTGTCACTTCTAGCTTTTAAAACATTACTACCATTACACAGCCATGGAACAGAGCAGTCTTGTAAATGTGCTTTGCTACAAAAAAAAAAAAAAAAAAATGAGACTAACTGGAAACTCGTCACAGCTCTGCCGCTCTCTGAAAGATTGGTAATATCACTAAAGCCATTTAGAGATATTTCCTCTCTTAGAACATGGAAATTGTGAAGCATGAGACCTGGTCTGTTTGATTTCAGCCTTAATAGCTTTCCATATACGATAACATACATTTGGATAAAAAGTGGGAAAACAGAACAACTTTTCATGTGTTTTACTTATGGCTTATGGCTACGTTGATTACAGATACGTAGTTCATCTATCTAAATCTTGCAGAACATTCAGAATGTTTCCTAGGTAGATAATCTCTGGACTAAGCGCCATGTCTCCTGTTTCACATTTTGGTAGTATGTACCATGTTCTAAGCTTTTTTCCTTCCTTATATTATTTCATTATTTTTTTAATCCTATAAAATGAGTTCTATTATGTGTCCCTTTAATAGATGAGGCAGCTGAAGCTGAGTAAATATCTTGTCCCAGTTACGCAAGTGGTCATTTACAGAAGAATATGGTAAAAGCCTTTAAAAACGACACAAAAGAACAGAGCGTGAATGTGCAGAGGAGGACACTGAGATCAGCAAATTGGAAGAGTCCACGCATTGCATGGATAGTAAAAGCTGCTTCAGGGAAAATGAATCAAAAAGTAATTTAAAAAGAAGCCACAGCTTGTTGATAAGGGGAAACAGGAGGAATGCACAGATAAACTGACAAACTAACAAAGAGCGATTGTGATACAAATGCTCCAGAATATTCTGAGTGAAGAGGTAGGAGAAGAATAACAAACCTTTATTATAACATTTATTAAGTACCAGGTATATCCTAAGTACTTAATGGTTATGAAAGGATAATTTAATTTATAATCCTTTGAGGAATGTGCTATTCTGATGTTCATTTTTATAGGTGAAAAGACAGATACAAAGAGATGAGTTAATTCTCCAGGGTCTCCAGCTGGTTGGGTGGTGGAACGGTCTAGCGTCACAGTCTGTGCCCGCTACTGCCTTTCCCAAGGGTGAAATAACACATCCAGGAAGAAGCAAAAAGTCATACATGAAGGAATACTGTAGCCACAGTTAATAAACATTGGGGGGAAAAAAAAAAAAAAAGCCCCAGAGGTAATAGGCTTGGAAGGCCCAGCATGGGAACACCGAGGCAAGCTGAGCATCCCAGCTCCGGTTAGAGGAATGAGTCCATCCTTCAGGGTCCTGGAGGGAGTTCCTGGGGATCTGAAACCTGAAATCAGGGTTTTCAAAAGTGAAGAGTACAATTACTAATTTATTAGCAATAACTTAGGTAGCTTATATTACTGATGAAATTTGTGTACGTTTGGCTGAAATGGTATCAACTCATAGCATTTATCCGGTACTCTTGATTAACTCACGATGGCAATCAAGGGCTTAGTAAACTACATAAAGTGCATAAATTCACACATGAAAAAACCTTTAGCTCCCAGGACTGATCAAACTTGGACACGTGAACAGAGTGATGGCCAAATTTAATTAAATAATGCCGTAAGTTTAACACACTTATTATTTGTTGGTATCACAATTTTGAATATAACTAATATAATTCCATAATGTTACTTTGAACCCTTAATATTTAGGCATTTTTTTATAATACGGAGTGGTGCTGAAATGGAAAAATAGTGATAACAGATAAAACAAAGAAATTCTTATTCAATAAATTAAGTCTTTTTGGAAAACAAAATCTTGTAAAGCATTCAATCCATGAAGGAAAAGAAAACTTCAAAAAATAATCTCAATGGAGAGAACACTCATCTTTAGAATTAAAACATATATAAACATAAGTTCCAGTAATTTACTCTTTTATTGATTGGAATAGTGCACTGTGGACGTAATCATGGTATTGTATATGATTGGACTGTCGATAAAATAGTTTTAAAAATGCAGGTCATTCTCTTTTCTTTCCATCTCATCACAGTTCAAACTGGAATTTAGGGGATTAACGAAGTATTTACTGCTGGATTATAATTATTAATATCTATTATAATCTGCAATATATTCTACTCTTGTTTTTTCAATTGCCCTATTGTATTTCTTATTAACATTGGCTAACAGTTTATTTATCTTCATAAAACAGCATCATAAATATAAAAAATGATGTATTGCTGTTAATCTGCATTGATGTTACTGTCTTGTATTTGATTTTATAGCTTTATTTTTTCTTTTCGAATCCTTGAAATTTCTGTATTTAGCAAATTTTGGTATGATTTAGAGACTTTTCATTATTGTTCTATATTATCAAATGATATATTATCAAATGAGAGAGACCTGAATAAGAATTCATATTTCCATAAAGTAATACATGTTTAGCATTTGAAAAATAATATTCACTATGGAACAAATATTATTTATTTTGAAGTATACCTCTTTAGTGAGTTAGAAATGTGTTATTTTTTTCTTTTTTTAGTGTATTTTACAGTTGATACAGATTTTTAGATGTAAGCAAATGCTGTAATAAAATTCCAGTGTCACCTTTATCTCAGTAATTACCTGATTTTAGAAGTTTACACATTCTGCTAATGAACTACACGTGTTCAGGCTGGCGAGCTTGTACTTGGAGCTTATCAGCCACTAAAGACTACTTAGGCCTGGATTATCAATAGGAGGAAACAGATATGTACTCATAGTACCCACTGTGGTTAACCTCTAACAAAACGTCTAAACACAATCTTTCTCTGCAAAATTACGGATTTTAGAAAAAACAGAGTTCTGGTAGATAGAGTATTCAAAAACCAAACCAGTAAATTCAATAGGTTAATCTTCTCATACTGAGAATCAGACATAAATTTGGTTCCTTAACATTAGAGATTTTATTTTTTCAGGGAAAATGTAGCTATTATGGAAAAAACTATTGGGTTGAAGTAAATGGAGCTGAAAGGAGTGTGAAACTCTAATGGTGAAAATTGCTAAATGATTCAGTAACGTCTTTTCTAAAGGAAAAATTGCAATCTGTTAGTTTAGTATGAACTGGAAAAACTTGTATAAGAAGTTATTCTACTTCATGCAAGTCTTCCAAGATGATAAAAGCCAATATTTTGGAGGAACTAGAAGGTTGTTATAGAAAAACAAATAATGAGTCAAGAATTAAAAGCACTTGACTTCTAAATCACAGTATTAACACAGTCTTGCCAAGTAATTTTGAAATACTGATCCATTAGAAATCCATTTTTCATCTGCAGTTTTTAAATGTATTGTTTAACAGTTTGGGTGTTCTTTTTTTTTTTTTTTTTTTTTTAACTTCTTTGTCCCTAGACGACCTACTTTGTATAAGCTTTCTTTAACCTGGAATTATATGATATTATAAAATTATTGCTCAGTATCAACAAGAAGATGACCCAATGATGTTCTTTGGTAGATTTCCTTTTATATAGGCAAGTAAACAGGACTGAAGGTTTAAGTCTGTACACTAAGTCAAAGCTGTTGTAAGGAGTTTTATATGAAAGTGTGTATTTTATAGTACATTTTTCATGTATCTTCTAGTCAGGATGGCAGTTGTATCAGAGTCTTTTTCGAGCTATCATTTGCATAGCAGTTATGCTGGGACCTCATCCTAGTCTGTTCAGTGCTGTCTACTTTGTTTTATAACTTCTAATGCGATAATTTAATTGTCAATATGAACTTAGACCCAGTGGAATTCTTTGAAAACAATTAAATTATAATATATTTTTTATAGATTTGCTAGATTACTTTGGTCTTGCATACCTAACACACATGCAATGTAAGCATGGTTCTTGTTTTCAAGTGCAAGGCAAACGCTTGATACTGGTCGTGCTTATCTTTCTGACTTGTCCTCCCTCCTTTGCCTGAGATTCTATTCTCAAGGGCCTCTTTGTCTTCAATATGCTGGCCATTGTCTTCCCTACTTAGAAGTATGCTGATTTTAGGGACTCTTAGACTTGCCCCATAATGGACTCATTGTCCAATTTGTGTATCATTGTCCAATTTGCTCAGCTAACTGCAGGGAGTCCATTCTTTCTGCCCTCGCTCTTTACCATTGTCTCTGCTTAGCACCACTTTGCTGTAGTCTATGGTGAGCAAAGTCCTGAACTTCTGCTTACTGACTCCCTGACTAGGGACCCTGCCTCCTCATCTCTAAATCCCTCCTTTGTGCTGAGTGGCTTTATCCACACACATGCGCACACACATTAATATTTATGGTTGTGTTTATGTGTATTTGAACCCCCAAGCCTGTGATTTCAAAGCTTAATAGATAGCTTTCTGGCAGTGATAGTAAAATAAAAAGCTATTCCCTTCCCTTAGAAATAAAAACAAATCCTTTCTGCATGTTATTTTTCAGAATTCAACTGAGATCAAAAGCTGTTGGGACTAGCCGTGTGCGAAATAACTTCCAATAAAGTTTTGTTTAAAGTGGGCTAGGAGGGAGGGAAGCAATATTAAAAGACAGTTATGCAAAAATAGTTGTTTGCTTAGGTCTTAAATGGTAGCTGATTAGGCAGAAAATACATATTTTCTGACAGTAGAAGAGAGAGAAGTAATAGCGTATGAGTGTTTCGGGATGTTGGTCACTCTTGTACCATTTGGCTGTATTCAGGTTGGTAGAGTAGCCACATTCAAAACCACTTAGTCACCCCACTTGGGGAAAGCACCAGGACGACAGTGACAACACTGCCTCCTCCCCACCTAATAGATTCACCTGCTCAGTGTATCTGGTAGTTCTCCAGTACAAGCACAAATGGAGGATTACTTCTCACAGGGAAAATAACCATCGTGCCATGGCGTATTAGTTGCTAATGGTTAGGAATAGCAATGGTTCAGAAAAAAATCTAATGTTTTATTTCAATATCTTTAATGTGTTAATTTTATTAAATGCCACGACTCTAAATTTCTGACATAAATTTGCACAGTTCTGTTAATAATCTTTGAAGACATGAGTTTTTTGGAATATTCAGCCCGATGGATGGATGCTTTCATAGAGCACTAGACGTATTTTTATTACCTGTATCGTCTTCTGTGTTTTTGATGCTTTTTCAATATCGTAGGTCTGTCAATGCGTGTCCCCAGTAGGGGACTGGGGTACGCTGCCCACCCGCGTTCCCACCGGGAAGGAGGAGCGAGTACTGGGGAGCAAGGGGAATGTGGGAAGCATGAGTATGTTGAAGTGTGAGGTTGCCTCGAAGGTATAACAGGACTTGTCCAAGCCTCGTTTTTGAGAAGTGCTGTCAAAACCAAATGAGGTGGAAAATAGAAGAACCCAACCTCCTGGGGAATCGGGGAGCCTGAGCAACCAAGCAGACAGCTTGCCTTCTCAGCTGGCACTGGCATGTTGTACTTCTCTTGGACACCAGTGTCCTGGGAACCCAAGAAGATGGAGGGTGGTGGCCACGGGTGAGTGGAGAGTACAGTCCAGTCACCTTTTTCTTCTGTGTGATTCCACGGCCCCTCCCTCCATCCCTTTGGGTGCCAATGTGTGGGTCCCTCTTGGATACCCCAGTATGGCGGCTACTTTCTTCCTAAAGTTTGATATGAAAATAGTGAATGTTCCTAACTATCAGGGTTTTAGGATAAATTCCCTATCTTGCCACTGAAATATACAAGGCCTGAGCAATAGCTCCAATAAAATGCTCAAAGAAAATTTTTGTTATCACCCTTCATAGGTTCATCCCTAGACTTCATCAAACAGTCACTTCGTTATGATTCTTTCACATAAAAATGAAATCCTAATCTTATACCAACCTGGAATGAGCATTGAAAGAGGTTGCCCTCCAAATGTGTGTCTCCTCCATATATAATGCCTGTGAGGGGAACTTCGCAAGCACACAGAATGAGGGTCGTGTGTGCTAAGAAGAAGCCCAAAAGTACAGGTCTGTTTAGTCACATGGACTAGAAAAGAATCATCCAAGAGCTTGTTGGTCGATCTGCTTCTCTAGAGATTCGGATTCTGCACCCAGCAATCTGTGGTTTCAAAACCTCCCCAAGTGGTTCTGATGGAGAACCAGGTGAGGAGATAAGATGTATGGAGGTTCCACTTTCTGCCTCAGTCTTGCTCTTGTCTTAAAGGCTTAAAATGAGCACAATCTCATGTAAGTCGAAGGCCTTTGGCTTACACCAAAGCAAACTCCACGACCTTGTCAATCGTCATCAATTCCAAGAGCTCCTCAGAATCCCCAACTTACTAGTTAATGGATTTCCAGATTAGACATGGCACAGGCCCAGTGGAAGAATCCTAGGGTAGCACATATTTCTTGTGTGCCTACTGGGAGGCAGGTGCTATTCTAGGCAAAGGGTATGCAGTGAGCAAGACTGGTGCGTTACCCATCCTAGCAGAAATGATATTCCAGTGGGAAGGATCAGAGAAGAAACAGGCATGCAAATAAATCAACTAAATAATTCCCGATAGTAGTAAGTACTATGAAGAAAGTAAAAGTTTTCATACTTTCTGCATCTCTTCATTAAGAGAAGAGAAGGGATGGGTTGGAATGAGATGAAATGGGATGGAGGAAGATTGCAGAGAGAGGTAGCTCATTTTACATAGCATGGTCAGAAAAGACCTTATTATTGAGCATGTGACATGTATCTAAGACCTCATGCAATGACAGGGAGGCAGCCTGTGAACATCTGAGGAATAAAGAAACTTGGATTCTTTGACATAGAGAGGATGGGTGTGTAGTGAACAAGCCAAGGACTGGGTTAGTGACTAACTGAATAGCTTTATCTGAAATTGATCTTGAGAATTCTTAAATGTCCTTATAAAATACCTCCATTTTTCAAGTATGTTTTATTTGAGTTACTGTTTTCTTTGGTTGGGCTTTGAATTTTTTTTTTCTAATTATGTGTGTAAGTTGTTTTCCTTTGCCGAACATTATGATAGGTGATCCCACTATAAAAGCATGATTTTTAATTCTATGGCTGTTCTAAGATAAAGTCAGTGATAACTTGGTGATCATATGAGTAGCTGGATGTCAGTGTATTTTGTTTTCCAGGCTGAGTTTATAGCAGTTGCTCTTTGCTATTTTATATTATCAAGCCAAAATCCTCTTCTTGTAGTGATCTTGTAAATCATTGAGATTATTTCCCATCACAAAGTTATCATAGGCCAGAAAGAAGAGATTCGTTTTCTATTTTTATAAAACTACATTTATGATAATGTACTTCTGTAGGGTCTCCCGGGAGAGGGAGGGAGCCCGTGGCCAGACACAGCCTATGGAAGGCGTCAGGGTCACACTGTTTCCACTTGAAGGGCTGTGTAGAACCAATCGCAAGGAAACATCCTCCTTCTTAGTTTCTTTCCTCGAAGTTCCCTCCTTCAACTTCCAAACTTAACAGAGGCGTGGACAGTCACAATTTCCAGCCAAACCATTTTTTATTTCATAATTTTTTTCATTGGAAACATACACATCGCAGATAAAAAGATTCCTACAACTTGAAAGAAGCTGCTGCTTGTCAAACATGGTCCATACCAAGCTGTAGTTTCAGAGGCTAAGTTAGTGGAAGATTCATTATCTTGTTACTTGTTGACTAATAAGCTTTAGCCTTGCCTTTTTAAAAATTGAGTAACAGAAAATGTGCTAATTCGGTTTTAAAAACGGATGTTTTTATTCTTACTATTTTAAGCTCATTTCATTATATAGCATATGTATACATAAACGAAAACATATAAAGGTTTGAGGAGTTCCTTTATTATTTATGTCAGTTTCTGCCTCTCCAAATGCAGCCACGAAATGTCACATCCAGTGCAGGCGCTGGCGTCTGCGCCCGGCAACATGCGACGACCACCCTCATTGCTCTTTCTTTCTTTCCCCTTGTGAAGAGAGTGTGTATGATTGCAAGAAAGAACAGAATGTGTCTCTCTCACAGACCAAATTCCTCACTGTATTTAGGATAAGGACACATTTGCTCAACTCTAAGAATTAAGAGAATAACAATTATTAGCAATCCTCTAAAACATGATATTATTTCAAAAATGGAAGAGTATGTTTCTGATATTTCTGTAGTGTATCTCTTGCTCAAGAAAAGGAAGAAGCTGGATGATTGGAATCCAAGAAACAGGTGTATTAAGAGTCAGAGCTCCTAGTTTACAGCTGTGTTGGTAGGCGCTAAGCTTTCCAAGGGCAAACATTCTTAAATAGAGCCCACCTGTACCTGTTGAAGGTTTGTAGAGCTGTGGGCCCTTGTTAACTATTCCTTGATGGTAAAGAGAGCGATTTACAGTGCATTTTTTTTTTTACGTTTATTGTTTTGTAATTATTTCTTCACTGGACTCATTCTTCTTTCTGTGAACTTTTGTCAGGTCAACGAATGAAGTATAAAACATTTTAGTAACTCGTTTGTAATTTCAGCGTATAATATTGATAAGACAGGATGCTTTGGCCTCCTGATTTCCAATTCCCCAATACGTTCGTTCGCACCATGCACCTCTTGCTATTGCAGAAACAGCCGCGTCGTGTTCGTCATGCAAGTGTGAAGTATATTTTAAAATATTAAATAAACATACACACACATACAAAGCATAAAAATAGCAAAGCTGTCACAATGTGGCGGTTGACAGGAAGAGCTTTGGATCAGACAAACCTGAATCGAAGCCCCGGGCCGTCCGTTTTTAACCGTGACCTTGCCAAGCCACGCAGCCTCTCTAAGCTGTGTGGTTTCTTTATCTGCATCGTGGATGTGATAGTATTTGCTTTTTAGAGCTCTGCAAGTAAGAAATGACATAATAAGTACTGAATAAGTGATTTTTTTGAATAAGTGATTTTTAAAAAGAGACTAAATAGCTCTTGTAAGAAATTTGATTTAAAGGAGAAGGTAAGGATGCTAAAAAATACCATTTCGCAGTGATTGTTTTTGTACTGTTCTTATGGTTTCTGATATTCACAGGGTTTTTTTTTTTCATTTTAACATACAATAGTAGAATACATCTTATAAGAATGTATTCTATAATTTAAGTTTAATTGGAAGTTGTTTTCTTTCTTAGTAGTACATAAAATAGTGATGTGTCTTAAAATTGACATTTCAGATTCAATGAAATACAGTGTTTATGATACGTACCAACATTTCTTTATCTTTAGAAGGCAATAATGCGTAGTGGCTCTGCATTCAGACTTTGGTTGTACATAGATTTTGCCAAATTCCTGAACCTGTCTTTATCTTAAGACCTATCCCATGACTTTGTTAGCATTAAATTAGAAAATGCATAGAAATGTCTTAGCCCAGTGTCTTTTGCAGAATTGTTAATGCAAAATAATAGCCATTATGCTGTTGTTATCTTCATCGTCTAGTTAATCTAGATGTCTGGATGCCAGATCTGGCACCGCCACTAATTAACGCTGGAGTCTCGAGCAAACTGCTTAGCTTTTCTGTCTCACTGTCCTATTTTGCAAATCATGTGTTGGCCAAGATGAACTAAAGTTTGTAATTGTATTAACTAATTCAATCTTAACGTAATGTGACCGTGAAATGAATTTCATTTGTTTCTTTCAGTTTGTGGGGACATCCATGGACAATTCTTCGACTTGATGAAGCTCTTTGAAGTGGGGGGATCTCCTGCCAACACTCGCTACCTCTTTCTAGGGGACTACGTTGACAGAGGGTACTTCAGTATCGAAGTAAGTTCGCATCATTTCTTCTCGGCTGCTCAGTTGTGAATCAACAATATCTTAATAAAAGAAGAGTGGTTAATGTTATTGCCTTAAGGAAATCCTCAGTCTATAGCCATGAAATTTAATACACTTACTTCTAGAATATTCCATATCCTGCGTTCAGCAGATCCCACATCCTTTTTAATGTGTAGGGATGCCAAGGAAATGGTAAATGGTAGGATTTTGCCTTTTGTGTGTTTTATATATTTGCAAATTTGCAAAACTTGCGTCTTATTTTACATTAGGTAATTTTATTTCTCACTGAAAGAACTAATCAAAGTTGGTAAAATAAGCAGGAATATTGTTTCATGTTTACGCCTTACGATTGTGAAACAGTGTTACCTTTGTAAATTGATAGCAAAGTGCATGCATGCGTGTGTGTGTGTGTGTGTGTGTGTGTGTGTGTGTGTGTGAGAGAGAGAGTCCACTTAGAGCTGCTGCATTTTGCCTTTCTTGGCACCTGTCATCTAAACTAGGGTAATTTGTCAAACTCGTTAATTAAAACAAAACAGATAACCTTTGAGTCAAGGCTCTTCCCCAGCCTCCCATCCACAACTGCTCTAGGTGAGTAGAAATTACATTCACAATAAAGGCGAGGGCCTTGTTTTATTCATACGTTTTTTTTCTTCCTGGTGCCTAATGTGGTGTCTCAGTAAATGTGTATTGAAATAAATGGTTTGACATAGAATACGTTTTAAAGAATCAGAGCTCATATGCAGTAGCTGACATTAGATGTGCTGTCAAGAAAAAGCATTAAAAAGGAAAATGATTATTCTTAATTAAACAGAATTAATGTGATATATTTGTAATAATCATAATAATATGAAAAATTCTGTTTTAAAATTTTCATTATAATATTTTATTTACAAAATAGATATTTAATGTTGAAAAACACGTAACCCTTAGTTTTTGTTTTTAAAGCTATGATACCAATTTTATTTTTTGCTTATTCAGTTCCCCTCCAGTCATTGACTACACACACACACACACACACACACACACGTTTATGTATACACCCACATACATGCACATATATGCACACATATGCATTATAATAAAATATGTAAACATGTATATTTCATCCAATATATTAATTCTTTCTGCATGTGAGGACCACAAGTTTCTTAATTACTCATGGTGATAATGAGGGAAGGAGGGGCGATGAGGGTGTATAAATCCCAACAGAGAAAATAAATTTTTGGTGTTTCCTTCCATTTGGTGATCCAGTAATGTCATACACATAAAATGTGTATGCATAAAATGAATATTATTGGCACTGAAGAATTTGCAGAAATACACATCTTTGCTCCCTAGAAACCTAAATCTGTGTTGAAAAATATAACCATAAAAATCTATGTGGAATCAGAAGCCTAGAATAGGTAATCATCCAGAGTTCA
>CAUYSK010070506.1:0-13900 GCA_963575035.1 Avahi laniger | reverse complement strand
GCAGGAGATGAACAGAAAAGGAGAAATCAGCACAGGATTAACCTGGAGACACTTCATGGAAGAAAGTAAAAGGCACAGACGGCCAGCGATGAGGTACGTTCCATGTTGGGGTAACAGTGGGAAATGAACCAGGAATGTTCGGATTGAAGTGGCAAGTCCTATTGAAAGGGAATTAAGCAACATTGCTGGAATGGGTAAGGAGGGCAGAAGGAAGCCTTGAAACTGAGGAGGAAGAAGAAGGTATCTCAGTAACCAACTTTGTACGATTCATTTTGCCAACTAACGGGGCTTATCCCTTTAAAAGCCCCAAGGTTTTCTTTTTTTCAAGTTTTCTTGTATTTTTGGATATAATCTGTCTCTGTTCCATAAACGTCAGCCGGGGTCATTATTAGAAATATTAATGAATTAATATCCCCACCCACTACATTCCACTGATTCCATTTAATAAATATTGGCTCAACTATTGGCCACACCACTGCCAATGATCTTTCTAAATGCAAATCTGATCAAGTTACCCCTTTGCTCAAGACACTTCAGAGGTTTCCATTGACTTTAGAATAAAGTCCTAACTTCTTACTGTGGCTTGCAAGATCTCCACAATTTTGACAAGAGTGCCTGTCTCTCCAGCCATATATTCTTTCAGATGACATCTTAGTCTTTTGGAGATTTACCCTTGCATAGTTCATGCTGTACACAGGGGTGCTCAGCAATGGTTTGATGAATGAAGAAATGGTGAAAACTGGAGACTCACCTGATAGTGACATGCAGCAGAAGGTATCAGTGAGGAGAGGACGACCTCAGGGAGAATAGAAGCGAGGAGGGTCAGAGGAGGGTCAGAGGAGGGGAGCCGCAGTGGGGAAGACAGCAACTATGTTCCCAAAGAAGAGAGAGGTGGCTAGAGGCGAGAGCACCATGTAATGGAAGCCAAGGAGAGGAAGAGCTTGAGACACGATGCATCAAATATATCAAAAAGCATCAAATATAACTTAGACATAAGGATGAAAACTGAAAAAATAAAGGACAATGGGATTCAGCCAGGTGATTATCAGTGGTAATAACAAAAAGAGTGAAAAAATGTTGTTGGATGGGGATAAATATAAAAGTTCAGGTGAAGATAGGTTAGGAGGGTCCGGGATTAGGAAGCAGGTGCGATGGAGATATATATATATAGATAGATAGATAGATATAGATATATATATAGATATATAGATATAGATATATACATATGGGTTTTTGCATTCACTGTTTCAAATTCAAAACAAAAGTTACCTTAGACACCACAATTAAATCAAGCACATAAAATATGATCCTGGTGATGATGCCTTCTGGGAACTGAACCCTCATGAGATTATTAGCCACTTAAAAATTTTGGCCATAAAAACTAGAAAACACATAGTATGAACTAAAAACATTGGGGATGATGTAAAAGGCAGGAGATTTGGCTCAAAATAAGTTAGAAGAAAAGGATCAATGGGGTGAGAAATAGCAGAGAATCTGCAGTCAAGAAAAATATAGCTGCAAAGTTCATCAGGAAGGTGGGAGAAGAACTAACGTATTATACAGATAATTCGTTACTGCACCAGGATTTTTAAAATCACCTATATTTAGCAGTTCCATGACTAACAACATCAAGGTAATAAAAATTTAATCTCCTATGTTCCATATCTAGGACTTGGCCCTAGAGTATAGGATACTTATCTGTTTGATGGATCCATGAAATATAACCAAGAATTTTAAAAGGCTTCTTTTTAAACATTAAAAATATATTATGTATTAAATTCTCTTTTTCATGGGTAGGGACACACATTATATATGTATTGATGATAGGTACACATTGATAAGAGATATGTTATTGAATATTGCTAGAACTGTCAAAATTCTAGAACATTCCCCCCAGGCCCCGTGCGCGGTGGCTCACGACTGTAATCCTAGCACTCTGGGAGGCCGAGGTGGGAGGATCATTTGAGCTCAAGTGTTCAAGACCAGCCTGAGCAAGAGCGAGGCCCTATCTCTACTAAAAAAATAGAAATAAATCAGCTGGACAACTAAAAATATATATAGAAAAAATTAGCTGGGCATGGTGGCTCATGCCTGTAGTCCTAGCTACTCAGGAGGCTGAGGCAGGAGGATACTGGAGTCCAGGAGTTTGAGGTTGCTGTGAGCTAGCCTGACCCCACGGTACTCTAGCCTGGGCAACAGAGCAAGACTCTGTCTCAAAAAAAAAAAGAACATTCCCCCCATTCTATTTGACACCAGTAGAAAAATTGAAGGAATGATTTGATTAGGGAGCAGAGCTTAGAAAAGTTAAGTAACTTACCCAAGGTCAGCCTGTTTGCAGGTACCAAAACTTGGATTTGAATCTATGTCCATTTCCCACAAAGCCCATTTTTCCATTATATCATGCTGACTCTTTTAGAAAGGCATGGTCCCTTTGATGGTATGGAATACCAGAATCAAGAAGATTGGCTTGGGGCTATCATTATATAATATAATGGAATACTGAAGGCTTATCGTAATATGGTGGCCTTAAAGGTTGAGAGAAGGATTAGAGTCAAGATACAGATGAACAGGAACTAATGATAAATGGATTACATGAATTTGAAGGAGGAGTCACATATGATTTCTAGGTTTTTGTCTTCGGAAATAAGGTGGAAATGCCATTACAACTATAAAAGAAAATACAAGAAGTGGGACATGTTTAGGAGGAAGATATATTAGGTCATGTCTGATGCTTTTGAGACATTCTGTAAGTATCTGGAAATACAGATTTACACTCCGGACAATACATGAGAATAATTGGAGGTACTCATTTAGGAATCATCAGTAGTTGTGTTAAAAAAAAATATCGAGGAGATTGGAACTCCAGAGTACATGCCATTGTTTAAGTTGTGAAAGAAATGCTACCTAAAAAAATAGAGAAAGATTGGTAGAGAGAACTAGGAAAGAGAGGGTCTCAAAAGCCAAGGAAGAAAATAATTAAAAGAAAAATGGATTCTATGAGGACACATTCAAAGAATTTGTGGTTGGCCAGACTGGCAAAGAAAGATTGAAGACTGATTTCTATCTCCAGAAAGTACATAAAGCAGTATAAAGAGACGAAAGCTAAATAAATGTTTGTTGTAATAGGAGAGATTATAAGAATTTCAGAATAATAAAACCCTGGAAATGGATCTAGTATCCAGGCTGGGCACAATGGCTCACGCCTGTAATCCTAGCACTCTGGGGGATCGCTTGAGCTCAGGAGTTCAAGACAAGCCTAAGCAAGAGGGAGACCCTGTCTCTACCAAAAATAGGAAAACTTATCTGGGCGTGGTGGCATGCCTGTAGTCCCAACTACTCAGGAGGCTGAGGCAGGAGGATCGCTTGAGCCCAGGAGTCTGAGCTTGCAGTGAGCTATGATGACACCACTGCACTCTACCCAGGGGGACAGAGCGAGATTCAGTCTCTAAATAAATAAATAACTAAATAAATAAAATACAAACAAATGATTTTGAATGTTTTAAAAAATTATTGAGACTTATTTATGTCCCAGAATATGGCTTATCTTGATAAATGTTCCGTGTGCACTTGCAAAGAATGCACACAAAAGTTTCAGAGGACTGTGGAGTCACACCCTGGGGTGGCGGTTCTCAAACCTGTCTGCCTATTAGAATCATCTGGGGAGCTTTTAACTACCAAAGGCTAGGCTGCACCTCACATCAACTAAGTCAGGATTTGAGGGGATGGGATTCAGGTGTCAGTCAGTGTTAAAGCTCCCCAGCTGATTCCAATGTGCAGACAAATTTGAGAACCGCTGACCAAGGGTTAGCCTTCCACGTGTTGACTATAGTAAGGTGGTAATATTGGTTCAGTGGATCCAGCTGAGGAGAGGTGGATGAATAAACCTGGAATGAGGGGTTAGTGGGCAGGTAAGAATAACACTTGCCTATTTGATGTAACGGACACAATGATCACAAACAAGACCATATAATATTGCCTTACCTATCTGGAGTTCCCCATTGCTTTTTAGGCCTAGAAAGATCTTGGATTTTCTTCCTAGAAAAAGAACTAACAAATATACCAGCTGATTAATTCAAAGAGAATACTTTAAAAATATCGTTACGGATGATTCCTACTCAAACAAATACAATTTGTGGAAAAATATGCTATATTTTATGTGATTTGAAGAGTGCTAAAAGGCTCGAAGTGTCCAAAAAATACTATGGACCTAAAATTCTCCCTCCTAGAAGCATTAATATAGTATAGCATTTACTCTGAATCAAATAGTGTTCTAGGGCTAGAAGTAATTGGTGGAAAAAACATACAAAAATCTTTGCCCTCAAGTCAGGGCAGAAAGACAACAAATGAAATAAAATAAATATATAGTATGTTAGAAGGCAAAAGAGCTATCAAGAAAAATAAAGCAAGTAAATGGGATAAGGAGTACGTGGCAGGGTGAGGGCTGCAGTTTTCAATAGGGCGGTCAGGTAGGCATTATTGATCAGGTTACATTTGAACAGTGACTAACTATACAGATTTTCCAGAGAAAGATCATTCCATTCCAGTGGTAACAGTTCAAAGGCCCTGGGGAAGAACATGCCTGTATGTTTGAAAAACAACAGGAGGCCGGTGTGGTTGGCCTCATCTATAAATAAAAATAATTGTATCCATCTCAAAGGGTTGTGTGCCCAGCACATTCTAACCACAGAGTGGGTACTCAATAAACGTTAGTTCCTTTTTTCTTTCTCACCAGCGGCACTTAGCATGATAGCTTATATGTAGTAAATGCTGATTAGATTGATTAGAACTGACTTGAATTGTTTAAAATATAAACTTAGTTTAACTATTCTATAAGGGAAAATCATGGAACTATCAATAAACCAGGTAAAGTGATACATTTAAGATACTTTAAATTCTTTTATTGTTGAAAGAGGCTGCTAGACAAAATACAGGTTAGAAGGCAGTAAGAACGGTATCCAGTCTCCACCCCAGTTGCTCGGGCCCTTTTTCCCCAATATCTCACATTCTGGACTCTTCTGACTTCTCCCTTTCCTACTGCAACTAACCAATCCACATCTTGGTTTCTCAGGACTCCGCTGCTTAATCCAAGGGGTCCCAGGCTGATGTTCCCGAATCCTTAGGGGACCTACGAAAGTAATGATGGGAGCCCGCAACCTTCTGAACATTTCACAAAATCAAATGGAATCCTGCACAATAAGGCTGTAGAAGCTACCCCAAATATTAAATTTCTTTCTGAATTGTGTCACCTCCATATGTTACTTCATACTGACAGAAGACTGATTAAAATTTATATGTTTCTAATTTTTTTAAAAAATTAAGAAATGTTTGTTTTGTGAAAAACAACAAGGAAAAAATCCTTCATGACATGAGATTGTGGTAGTGGGTAGAGATAACCAAAAGAGTCTTCGGTGGTGAAAAATTTGCTGTCTGCTATGTACCTGATAGGATGCCACCCCCTAGCCATGTTCATCTAGAAACAATGAAAATACTGTTCATTGCCAGGAAGAAAATCTACAATCTTATCCAACAAAAGCACGCTTTGCCATGCGGGTACAGTGTAACCCCTGCTGTGAGAGCCTGTGCCAACTTTCCAGGGAGGGTGGCTTGGTGGAAAGAAAGCAAGCCATGGCTGCAGACAAAACATCTCATTATACAGTAATCTTCTAAAGCAAGTTAGCTCCTGACTTCCATCATCACCCCAGCCAAGATTCCCCTTGCTACCTTCTCTTTACCAGCAACATAACAGGGTTTTTAAAATTAAATGTATCATTTTGTGCAGACTGTTGACAGTTTCCTAGTTTATTCCTGTAGATACTTAAATTGGGTTGTTATTTCAGCTGCAAGTAATCTCATTAACATTTGCTAATTCTCTATTAAGGTCTGACTAAGACCTCACCTTTTCATTCACTTTTTATGCATTATGTTCCCATAGCCACATCTCCAACCTACATCTCTTAAGATTAAGATGGGTTTCCCATCTCTCTTGGGAACTGCATTACCTCAGAATGTCTTGTGTTCCTGTTCAGATACTAAAGAATATAGTTAAATATAGTTAACTCTTGAGGGCAATTTTTTTTTTAATGAGAATTACATTGCCATCCTATGTCTTCATTGATAGTTTCCTGTGGTTTGTCAACAGCTAAGAAAGTTTTTGAAATCCTTACTTTGGGTGCACAGCATTAAATAAATGTTTCTATAACAACAATTATGGAAATGATTTCAGGTCTCTACTGATGGGGCAATCTAATAATTCTCTCTTTCAGACAGAATGCTCTTTTATATTTTACTATCTTGCTTATATTCAGAAAATATTTTCTTTCATAGCTAATTAGGCACAGCACATCTGGATAAGAAAGAAGATTTTAGAGGATACAGGTGTAGATAATGCAGATAGCACAATTCCCTTACACAATCAACTCCAAATTAACCAATCACACAGAAGCAATAAGTGGTAAGAAATCATAACAATAAAAAAATGTTTTAACTTACTAAACATAAACTATTTTCACTGTCTAGCCACGGGAGAGTTTGCTCACTCAGTATACATTATTTATTCGAAATAATGTGATATTTTGAGTGGATACTTGGTAATACTCAGTAAGCGTTAATTCTACCCACTCTACTACTTAGCTATCTTGGGAAAGCAGTATAATTTCTCTGAATTGCATTTTCTCTCAGTAAAATTTAATTGATATAGCCATCCTACCTACTTTTCAGAATTCTTGTGAGAAATTTTTTTTAACAAACTGCAAAGCATTACCCAAAAATGGGGTAGTAGTATTTACTGCATGAAAGAGAAAGAAAAAAACTGCTATAAAGCATAGTAAATAGAACATACAAAATAAGCCTAAGAAATAGTCATACATGTAAATAGGCTAAACAATAAAAATAAATATGAATGTTTTTTATTCACTTACTTAAAAAGTGGATAAAAACAAAATCCGGTATTATTTACTTCTCACCTACATGAAGCACTGATATGAGTCCCTGGTATTTCTCCAGTGATTCCCTATGGGATGAGTATCTCCTATTCAAAATGCTTGGGACCAGAAGTGTTTCAGATTTTGGATTTTTTTGGATTTGTGAATATTTGCATGTGCATAATAAGGTATCTTGGGGATGGGACCCAAGTCTAAACACGAAATTCATTTATGTTTTATATATGTCTTATACATATAGGCTGAAGGTAATTTTATACAATATTTAAAATAATTTTGTACATGAAACAAAGTTTGTGTTAAGTACTCATGTGTGGAATTTTCCATTTGTGGTATCATGTCAGTGCTCAAATAGTGTCAGGTTTTGGAGCATTTTAGATTTTGAATTTTCAGATTAGAATCGTTTCCTCTTCTAACTACATCTCAGCCAAACCAAGGGTAAACATCTATTTTCCGCATTTATTTGTGCACATTGCATGTGCATACACACACACTTTTTTTTCCTTTACTTTTTTCCATGGAGGGTGCTTTCTTGAAATTTCATTAGCTATTGTACTTGAATTACAGGCAAGGGGGATTGGGATATATTAATCTGGAGCTTCATAAAATCTATGACATGAGATTGTCAATGCAGAATCCCAGTCCCTTAAAGGTTCAGGTCCAGTGGGCAACAAACCTAGTATCTAGCAAACAAGCGAAAAACTAAGTGAATATAAGAAGTGTCGTCCTACATCTCAATCTTCTTTCCCAATTTATCTTCCTTCATTCCTCTTTCCACAGGAATCGTGATTAGAGAAGGGCCTTATGACAAAGCCAAAGCACAGGAATCACCTTCTCAAAAACCTCAAGATGGACTCTCACTTCAAATGCCCCAGAATAAGTCAGCCCATCCAGCATGGCTGGCCCACTAGCTTAGGTCTGTGAGAACAGTACTATAGCTGCAGTCTTACCATGTCCTTATAAAGCCACAGGAGACAGGATTTGCTAAAAGAAAATAAAAGTAAAAGCAAAAATTAGATTCAACAGGAATTAAAGCTATGATAAAGATAGCATCACAAACAAAAGAGGAAGTAGCTAGGAAAAATAACTATTTGGAGAAATGGCCAAATTAAATATGTCATACTATGTACCAAAATAAATCATAGGTATATCAAGGGGTTAAATATTTTTTAATTAGAGAAAAAATATAAAAGAATATCTACTGGATCACTGGATGTTAGTCTTTTAGAGTTAAAGGTGACAAAGATATAAAAGACAACATAAATAAATTAAAATACTTAAAACTTCTGTATGTCAAAAATTAAAACTTAAAGAAACAAAAAGCTGGAGAAATATTTGGCAAAAAAATGTGCTAAAGCCTTAATAGTCTTAACATTTGAAGAGTGTAAAAGTACAGATTAAGAAGAAAAACACTAAGGTGTAGGAAATTAAACAGATAAATGATATGAACTGAATTTATACAAGAAGACATATAAAGGGCTAATAAACATGAGAAAAGGTTTAAACATTTTTGTAAACAAAATAATGCAAATAAAAAATGAGACTTTTTTAAACTATCAAGTTGGCAAGAATTTTTTGCAAACGATAAAGGTATTGGAAGGCCCAGATGAGCTGAGTACTGCTGTTTCTGTTGGTAAAAGTTTAAATGAGTATACTTTATGAAAAAGAATTTGGCAGTATATATGAGTCAGTAATGTTTACGTTCCTTAATCCAATTCCATTTCTAGAAATGTACCTAAAGAAATAATTCCAATTGCAAAGATTTATGCACAAAAAAGTTCATTGTGGTGTCTTTAACAGTGGGAAATTAGATAAACCTGAATGCCCAAACCAGAAGAAATGGTTAAACAATTGAAAAATAATATTTAGAAGTTGTTTTTTTTTTTAATGTGGGAAAATGTAGGCAATCATAGTATCGGAAGTATCCAAAGGCCTGTCATAATAGGCCTCAGAATGATGGATTATTCCAGACAGAATCTCTTGAGAATTCTTAATCCTATCTGAGAGTTCTGAAATAACATTTTCTACCCTCTGGAATGCTCTGGGTAAAGGAAAATAGGTGCACTCCGGCATCAGACAGACGCAGGTCAAATTCTAGTTTTGTTACTCAACTGCACAATCTTGGGCAAATTACTCCTCTGAGATTCAGTTTCCCCCTCTCATATAGGAGGATAATACGTAGGTCTGCGTAAAGATCAGCGTCATATTTATGTAAAGCACCTTGCATAGTAGTGAATGGTAGTTAGTATTATTAGCTACAATTTCAGTGAATCAATGGCTTTAATAGAGCATGGTAGGAAACAATTAACTGTTTAACCAATTCATGATTTGGCTCCTGGGTGCAAGCATGGCGCCAGTGTGGAGAGAACACAAATGAGTAAGACATATCTCTTCTCAAGAAGTTTACAGTCCAGTGGGAGACAGGCTATGAACTTAAAAAAAAAAAAAAAGTAAATGAAACTTTTAAATTCAGATATTTTCTATTGCTCTACTTTTGAAGATTAAATTGACTCAGACCTAAGGAGACAGTAGTCTATGAAAATGCCCCTCGTGCCCAGCCATGTTGTCACCCAAGAAAATCACAGCGTTAGTTCCATGGACTTTTTACATATTTACCAACTGTGGTTTTCATCTTTATATACACAGGTCAGAGAAACAGTATGATACTGAATCAATCCTAAAGGACCATCTATAAATACTGACAACATGAATGAGTAACACTCTTTCCAATTGCCCTTACGTGATATATTTCTCCCATAGGTGGAGCTTTCACTTTTTATTTTAGAAAACACACTTTTTATGTTATGTAACTATTTGGTAGGATGGAATAGCTTTCAGGTAGCTGCTATTAGCTAACGTTCCAAGCAAAGCAGCATTACTGTGATTTCCCAGCTCTTCTGCAGATTAGAATCACCTGGGGATCTTTTTAAAATTCCGGTTCCAGGCTACATTCCAGATCGATTAAGTCACAATCTCTGGGAGAGAGACACAGGAATGGGTATTTTTTGAAGCAGACAAGTTTGGGGAACCGCTGTGATATCTTTTAATGGCTAAGACCACTGGCTCTAGAATCAACCTGGAATCAAATCTTGGCTCCAACTTCTGATCTTGAGCAAGTTTAGTTACGCTTGCTGTAACTCAGTCTCCTCATGTGTAAAATGGATTCTTCCCTCAAAAGGTTGTTATGTGAAAGTTAAATAATGCATGTAAAGCACTCTGCATAATGTCCAGAACATAGTAAATGCACAATAAATGGCAACTACTATCAATTCTAAAAATCCAGGAATTAAGATTCTGCTTAAATTTCTGTGAGTAAAAAAACATTTGGTTAAGTAACTGATAAGTAATTGCTAAGACGTGTTTACCATTAAGGGTTCCAACTACGAAAATTACTATTAGTAAAACGCTAAACTTAATTGTAAACATGTATTCACATGTATTTTCATTGGTGTGTTTATGTGTTTATACCCTCCTCTCATTTCCAAAGGGATTTGAGGTTGCTTACATAAACACATACACTACAATAGGATATGTATGTTTTAAGGTGAAAAATTCAAGGAGGGGGGTAGAAAAAATAGTGGAGGGAGAAGGGGAAGGAGAATAAAATGAAACAAAGGAAGAACATATGACAAAGCCCAGCACAGTTGTATCTGAGCATTCTCCCACTGAAAGCAAAGACACCAACTGTTCTCAATACTGGAATCTTTTCCGGGGAGAAGGGTGGAGCAGGGGCTTCAGCACCATTTATTTCTTGGTTTAATTTTCTCCTAGGCAGATCACTTGACCACGTGCAAATGCAAACAGACGCAGCACCGGCACGATCGGGCCCAGCCTGTGTGCGCCGGGCGGGTCCGCGTGGACCGCGCGGTCCTCCTCCTTTTCCCTCCGCGCACACAGGATGGGCTCGATGTCCCCGCGCGTGCTGCTGGCGCCGCGCGGACACCCGTCTCTCGGTCTCTGCGACACAGACGCGCAGCGAGCGATCGACTTTGCAGTTGTTGAGCTTCTGATCCGTGTTCGCAGTGGAAAAGTAGCTGTGCAGCTCCTCGGGCCCGGCACGGAACTGCTGCCCAGCGGCCGCCAGCATCACGCCGGGGCTGAGGTCGCCCGCCAGGTGGCGCTCGCGGCGGCGGCCGAGCGGGACGTCGAGGCCACGGTGGGCTGGGGGCGCCCGGCGTGCCGGGCTGCGTCAAATAATGAAATAGTACAGAAATCTGGCGAGGCAAAGTCATTACTTGTAACCAAAATGTTTGTACCCCCATAATATCTTGAAATAAAAAAGAAAGAAATCTCTCTCGTGAGATCCTACTGGTGTTATACAAGGCATAGAATAAATCACAAGACTTGATCATGGAAAGCTGAACAGAATCCTATATTCTTACTTTTTTTTTCCTTTTTCAAAATTCACTTTTGATATGTGTTTCATGAAACCAAGTTAAATTAAGAAAAGTAAGGAAGTTTCCTGTAAAGTACTATAAACGACAATATAAGTCAAGATTTTTCCCAAAGAAATTATTCTTCAGAAAAGAAGAGGTTACCTTCCATGCAAGCTCTTATAAGAGCCCATCTTAGGAGCGACTTTCTCAATTACTTTATTTTCCCAACAAAGAACTGGTCGGGAAAAACATACTAGCCTGAAACAACTTCAGTAAATGCTGGAATGGGAAAATTACAGAGTTCTCTCTATCAAAATTAGTATTTAAAAGGGGGGAAGGGTTAAGAAATTTAAAACAACTTTAGTAATTATTCTTGGGGATATGATCTTATAATCATGAGTGCTGGGTGTTGCTCTAAACAAGTTTTAAACATTGTATAAAGCAAAACAAACAATACACAAAGAACATAGTGATTGTATTATAAAGACAAAAGTACACCTACAGGATGATTTTTTTTTAATTCCTACCCTTGCATTATATGAATGGGCTCTTTTTTTTCTTGTCCTTCCTTTTTATTTTTTTGTTTATAAATGGGTCATGGGGGAATGGGTACATGAATGGGTTCTGATGGCTTATAACATAATTTCCAGTGACTGCATCACACAGGTTCAAAGGGGACCTGTCTTACTCCTAATAAAATAATGGCACTTAGGCAATGAGCAAGACTGGTGAAAAAAATGAGGTGAAAAGGTGATGGGGAACTTTAAAATGGAGGGAAGGGCTGACCTCACCTGCACCCACCCATCAATCTTAGACTCCCCACAGGTGGGAGAGCCAGACATCTTGTGCCTTGCTCAAAGTGTGATGCCAGGGAAAGTACACGCTAGACAACACCCACCAAAGAGTCTTGCCAAAAATAATTCATTCTGAATCTAAGCAAGCCTCTTAATCTATAATTGCAGTTGGCACGAAATAGGGGGGATAACGGAACAAGTTAAAAATGTCACAAAGAAAGAATCAAATTCAGAATATTTCACTCAATTTTTCTGACAAATAAATGGTGTTTCATAAAGGGAGAGAAGATAAGGTTTAAGTGATAAAGAGTAGCAGAGACTGAAGAGACTGTAGGGGAGAAAACGATTTGTTTTCTTTCCATTTTTAGGTTCTTAGTTGAGACACTCTCCTGAAAACATATGTCAGATTAAAAGAAAAACAAGCAGAAGTTTATGAACACGGTACTATACCTATCAGCAGGAGAGGCCTCTCTGAAAGTATTTCTCTCTCAAGGCAGTGACTTGGAGGCTTTGCTTAAATGGTATTTTAACAAAGGCCATAAATCTTATATAGTGACAAGACAAAGGAGAGAGTAGTTCCAGTCTTCTAAGAAGGCAGGAAAATGTGGGAAAGATAGTAAAATCTGTTCCCAGCTTTCTCTGGTGCCTGCTGGTGCCTCCTCTGGGCCGGTAAGAAAGTGCTGTGTCCAGTAAGGAAGGATTTATGTCCAGCCATCAGGCACACAGAGCCTGAGGCAGAGTGTTTGCCTGAGTTTTTAGTGTCTTTAACTTAACAATCCTCAATATTTTGGGGAGAAATATTTTGGTTTCCTTCAAGAGATAACTCCCAAATGCAATGTTCAGCCCTTGTTTAAGTTGTAATTCGATTACATCAACTGCAAAAATACATTTTTTAGACAATGAGGGAATCTTAAGTATTTAGTGGGCATTCGATGGTTTCAAAGAATAAATTATAAATTTTGTTCAGTGTAATTATGACATGATAATTATGGGATTTTTCTTAAAATATCTCTTTAGCAATTAGAGATGTACACGGAGGTATTTATGAGTGAAATGACATGATATCAACTATTTTCTTTAAAACAAATTTGTCCTATAGGATGCCCCAAAAATGAGGTGGGGGATGCCTAGATCAAACAAGATTCAAAAAACGTTAAGTATTGAAACTAGATGATGGGTATGTGGGGTTTATTATGGCATTCTCTATTTTGTGCATATTTTAAAATTTCCATAATAAAAAGATCTTTTAAGTTTTCTATCTCAAATAACTTAGAAATAAAAATGATGCTCCCTAAAAAAGTGTGTAAAATTACTCAAAAAATGACTCCAGTGATGTACAATATGCATGTGAAAAAATTAAATAAAACTGTTTTCCATGAAATATGACATTAGGAATAAGAAATATTTCTAAATTATATCATTTATTTTAATGTGTTATTTTATTTTTAGTTTAATATGTTGATTTTTAATTTTAATTTTTATAGTATAATTATAAATAAACATTTGTCTATTTTAACTTTAATCCCTAAAAGTTTATATATTCAAATTGGCAAAAACATTTTTTTTAATTTCCTTATATTCAAGAATATATAGTAGGCCGGGCACAGTGGCTCACGCCTGTAATCCTAGCTCTCTGGGAGGCTGAGGCGGGCGGATTGTTTGAGCTCAGGAGTTCGAGACCAGCCTGAGCAAGAGTGAGACCCCGTCTCTACCAAAAATAGAAAGAAATTAATTGGACAACTAAAAATATATGGAAAAAATTAGCCGGGCATGTAGTCCCAGCTACTTGGGA